>JBCAUG010065165.1:0-22968 GCA_038406175.1 Haplosyllis leylae | reverse complement strand
TTGTTGAAACTTTTTAAAACCCACGATGTCAATTTTGTACAGAAATGTCACTTTTGTGTTGAAAACGAAAAACCCGAATGCGTTGTCAAAAATATTGTGATTCAGGATCAGGCTTTGGTTTCGTTGTAAATCTCACAGTGATGGGACATTGAAAATTTACCTTGTCCGTCTGTAAGACGGGGTCTGTCTAGTATTTCTATAAGGCCATCGACTGAAGTTAACAGAGCAAAGCAAAATGATTTGAATTCTCGTATATTAATGGAAAAATCTTGTATTTGTGATGAAATCTGAAGCATTTTGAATTGTAAGTTATTACTCATAATTCATAAGTTTACTATTTTTTACACAAATTGCACTACATAACTCTGTTGATAAACTCAGGCTGAAAAGACCAGTGTAGACGGATGTACTTTTTCAGTATTTTTATATTAAAAGACGCACGCTGAAAAAGTGCCACCCTTTGCTTTCGGTTTAGGTGATGTTTACGCCATATATCATCAAGGTATGAAATTCGGGGTGGAAATGCTCAACAGAGTTTTTGACTCTGAATAATTGCATTTCAACTACAGTGCACAAGAAAACTTTTTTATGTGTGACTCAAAATTATTTCCACCCTATGAAATTAGAAAGGGTGAATTTCAGGTTTTCAGTGCTGAAAAATGTTCTTCCGTAATACCTGTTTGCTTTCCAACTCTTTGCACTTGTAGTACATTCATGGATCTTGGCGCACATCAAACGGTGAATTAGAACATCGTTCGATGGAACTCAAGAAACATTTTTAAATAAAAAAGCTAATTGTTAAAGGAAACAATCGGATTATTTGTGCAAATCGTTGGATGGAACCGTTGATACCTTGAAATGAAAATTTTTTGTATGCAGAAATTATCAGGTTAATAAATTTGTGTATATATGCTTTATAACGAGTAATTTCATGTTAGAAGTACCTTTTCCTTGTGAAGGAGCCAAAATTTAGTACAGCTTTAAATGAAAACTGGCTTGAGAATTATTTAGTTACAAATATCGACGACTGAACATGTCAAAGTAGCGTACACTGAGAAAGTAAGGATATTCTCTGAATGAAAATATTATTTTAAACTATTGCAATTGCCGTAAAAATTGAGACAATTGTACAGTAACCCAGAATATTCAAATCAGCTACCGATAACTCAATCAGAAGCAATATATTTCAGTGACCTCAACTAATTTTTGATGCATTGCTAGTTATTCCTATCGATTACATCTTCGTCATGGGTAGTGCCTCTGTAGGGCATACAAATAGGTTGGACCCAATGGAAATGCTTTATTCCCGACACACCCTTTTCAGCATGACCATATATGTCCATGGAAGAACTTTTGATAAGATGATGCTCGTGGAGTACTTTGGTTACATGACCTCACTATTTGTAGCAATGGATTATAAAATAATAGCTTCATCTGAAAAGTCTTTCTACAGGATTCATGGAATTTTAAACGTGCACGTATTTTAATTGTTTGTTATTGCTATAATTATGTCATTGCAGGGTTTCATGCTTTGTTTCCAAAGCCAATGTCTGTCTGAATGTTGCACTCAGTTTACAGTAAACTTACCAATTGTTGAAGTAGATCTATCTTCACTTTCCTTTCAATATATAAATCCACTGCTCCGAATGACCAAAATGTACCACGCACCTGTCACATTATAATTTGGAATCTTGGTCTTGATTCTTACATCTAAATCTATAAGTTATTTATGTCATATTGTAAATTTTGAGATCAACATAGTAAAAGCCAAATATTACTGATATTCCATGCTTCATCACAACCCCCTGTAAGTTTATTAATTACTTGCCACAGATATTCAGAGATTCAACAAAATAAATCTAATTTAATTTAAGTTAGTGCATTTATTCGTGAGGCAGAAAGGTAGTTGTGGATACCATTTGTGAAAAAATATAATATAAACGCATGTTAAAAATATGTTTCTGGTAATAAGGACTCGCAGAATAGCTACAACTCCCTGAAGGCATATTTTATTATTTCAAGTACTACCACCACCCAAAATTTCACCAAATGTACTTGTCAGCGAAATATTAAGTTTCTTTTAGATATGAACTAGACATGCAGCGGACCAGAACCTAGCTGAATAAAGTGTAAAAAGATTATGCTTTTTTACAGTTACCACGAACATAATATTTTAAAAATTTAAAAAGACACCATGAGCCAGTGCAAAAATGTAACATTTGTCAGTGGATTTATTTTGCACATGTATATAGCGTTAAATGTCATGCTTGAAATTCTTGTTTTGGTGTTTGTTTGACTCTTGTCCAAAAACAATTCTCGTTTTGGTGTGGTAAGGTTATTAACAATAGATATACTATACTTACTGGCTACACAACTAAGTTCACCATTAGTATCTAACGCAACATCTCGATTTTCCTTAAGGAAACATAAGATTAATTCATAAGGAAACCACTGTGAGTCATACTTGATGCACAGAATCCATTTTAAACAAACTGATCAGAGTAAAGATTTCTACAAATTTTTAAGCAGTATGGAATGATAACAAATGGTCACTGTATTTCGAATGGATGTTCACAAAAAGCATATCCTAAAGTTTAGCTTAAAGGTTAGCTTGTTGGACATGGCATAAGAAAAGCGAGTGTGATGACAATTTTATATACAGCTGCCTCAACTAAAGGTAAATTACAAATATGCATCATACTGACAACACTTTTCATAGATCTATGAAAGTACTGTCAATTTTTTTGTTACAAAGATCAGTTATATTATTTGCTTGAAGTTTGAAACTTCTTAGTTTCACTGTACAACCAATTGTACCAAAGACACACGACTCCCTACTTCCTCCCTAGTCAACCTAATACCGTGTGGGAACAGTCCCACTTTCTGTCATGTCCCATAATCCAGTGACATTGAAATAATTTGATTTCAGGCAATTTTTGGTAATTTTCAAAAGCATTAGATAAAAGTGCAACAGACATAATAGTGAACAGGCCAAATGTGACCCAGAAGATGTATATGAACCTCTGCCAGGCCACTTCCAGTGCAGACGATTTAACTGACTGAGCTACTGTGCCTGGCTGGGATAAACTTCAAATACAATTTAAGACATCCGAATAGTCTCCACATACATCATTCATTTCCTAGAAAATAGATCTTAGCTAGTTTGCGATGGGTTACTGGATATAGGATTGACAAGAATGCCTTTCAGTCGAAGGCGTACCATCCGTGTAACATATAGATCACAAAAACATTCACAAATACACAGAAAATTGCTTTCCTTTCACTTGACCTTGATATTTAGTAAATTTGACCTTGACCTTAAGATGACCTTGACCTTTAAAGTAAGTTTTAGTGAAATACAAGCATTCAGAAGTAACAGGTAAAATATGCCAGTTTTTCATTTGACCTTGAACTTGACCCAATGACCTTGATACTCAAGCTGAACCTAGATATGGTCAAGATGTATTTATACACTGAAAATGAAGTTCCTAGCTATAGCGGTTCAAAAGTTATAGCCTGAACAGACAGACACATTCACACACATACACACACACACACACATAGAGAGAGAGAGACACACAGACAGACAGAGCCAACTGAAATTATTACCTATCCGCATACGCGGATGTTAATAAGAGGAAATAGGGAAACCAATGATTATCGACTGTACAGTTCAATATGCGACTTCGCGCCGTGAGCTTCCGTGGTGGCTGACCGTCTGTCTTCACAGTCGAGTTTTCTCAAAATAGGCCAAATTTAATTCACGCAATTTTGTGACCAAAAAAATTCAGTTGCAGTTGAAGGGATTCAATCCCAAAATCTGGTATGTGAAAACTTTACTTCTACCACTGAGCACCCTGGTGACAGATATTGAAAGGATCTTTAAACTGAGCCTAATTCATACATACCAGTAATTTCATCAGATTTATAGAATTCAGTAAAAGTGTGTTCCTTGATTAGAAAAAAAAAACTACAGTGAAGAACGTCGTGACAACTCGTACTGTAATATGACGTCCCTGATTAACACTTAATTAGGACACAATATCCAGCATGTTTCACCAAAGCTCTTGGAATGACCGTGCAAAGCAATGGTTCTTGTTTGTGGTTTCGGATTCCGGGTACCAGTTTCTTGTAATGCGCCACAAAATCTTGTAATGCATCAAAATGTTGTGCAATGCATCGGCGCATTACACAACATTTTCGGGGTGGGGGTGGGCGCATTATGAAAAACTTGTACCCGGAACTCGCAAACTGGTACCCGAAACCACAAACAAGAACCATTGCTGTTGCCGGCCTCGGAAATAACCAGTCTTAGCGTTTTTCTTGTGGACGCAATTTGAAGGGGAAAAGAGGGAATTAAGGTCCATTCACACCGAATGACTCCATCACTGTCACTGTAGTGTTAAGGTGGCAAACTTAGTATACAACCCATTCTGCCCATCACAGTATCCGTCAAAAAAGATCAGAGGTGTCTTCCGTCAACATCATGGTGATGGTGATAGAGTAGCTCGGTGTGGATGGACCTACAGACATCGAACAATTAATGCTTTGCCGCGTTATAACCCTATTCACTCACGTTTTGTGTCAAAATCGACAATATTACCATACCTGTCACTATCGTTTCAATTTCTATCGCCCACGTACAAAGTATGACGGGAGGTTTTATTTTCAGTTTGTTTATCTGTCCACCAGGGGGAAGAGGGATACCCCTGCTCACTGGTCCCTGGTCTCTAGTGCCAGGTATCCCCTGGTCTCTGGTCCCAGGTCTTTGCCAGGGTGGGGGATACCCCAGTTAGGTCTTAAGACGGGTACCCCAACTCCCCCTCTCCAGCCAGGACCAGGACAGGGGTACCACCACCCCCCCAGACAGGATACAGCGCGGGCGGTACGCCTCTTGCGCTTTCAGACAAGGGGACTTTCTTGTGGAAAGATTATCTAGTGTGTATTAGGATTTTTGGATACATTTTTTCATCAGGATAATAACTCCAAATGGATGATTGTTATTTAAGATAAAAGAATTAAGTGGTTATCAGATATGTCATTTTTGTACTTTTCGATATTTACAAAACACTAGACTAAATGTACAACGGTGTAAAACGAAGGATTTCATTGGTCTACTTTCATAGATCTAGAATTTTGGTATCCTAATCCTGTAGAATTATTATGTGTGACGGAAAAATAGCTTCTCAGTTGCATACAGTTTTTAACTTTAACTAATTGTTTATTGTTCACGTACACTTTTTATTCACATAACAGAGAAATTTGCCTAATGAGACAAAACAGATCTATGTCTTGATGATATTTTGCTTTTATCGTGACATACTTTTCAGTGGTTATAACTTCTGCAAAGGATTGTCTACGTACTTTGTAATATTCATAGTCTACTATGTAAAATTACCTTAGACGTTCTGTTCAGAGTAATACTCACAGGTATTGACCATTGGAAGTCCCATACAGCCCAGCAATCGTAGAAACCAGGCATGGACGGGAGCTCTCTGTAACCAAATATGTGCATCTGAGGAACCGAGAAGAGAAGGGACAGCAGCCAGGCCGTTCCTACCAGTGAATGAGTCTTGTTTCGTGTCCAAGTCTGAAATCATCTTCTCATATATTAAACTTTATAAAACCATTAACGGACCAGTGTACTTTCATGAGAGTGATGCAGTTGAAATTTACCCCTTATGATATGTGTTTATGCAACAGATTACCATGGCTTGGCTAATTAATTTTTTTCTGGAGTACACTGAAATTTCGAATCATAGGATGGTCTTTTACAATGAAATTAGGTACCTGTGCTATCAGGGGATGACATATCGCAAGGTATCTGTCAATGGCCGTGGAGACCAAGACGTAGCTGGAAGCGTACATCGCTACTACCTGGAAGTATTTTACTGCCCGACACAAGAAATCACTCGGTACCGCAAATCTGTTAATTGAAAATCAATCAAAATTTTTTAGCATTCCTTAGAAACATAGATCTACTTCTATGAAAATGTAGGCACCAGGGAAGCAGCACCGCGAGTTTTATTCCTTATGTGTTGGCTCATTTCACAAAAGTCAAATCGAGTCTATGCGAGCTCTCTCTGCTGACGTCGTTGATCAAGATTTTCAAGAAAACATAAGTTTAGTTAATTCATACAACAGAAATACTAGATAAGAAGGGATTGGCAATGTGATTAGTAGTTTTATTTTAATTCACCCAATGTAATAACATGGAAATACAAGACGAAAATATCTTGGAAGAAAATGTATCCTTCAAATATATGTAAAGGAATGATTTGAGAAAGTTTTGAGGATAATTTTAACAAGTAGTGTTCATACCATTCATTGGTAACTTAAATACACTAAAATCAACCAGGAACCATTCGCTAAGAGCCTAGAAAGAATTCGCAACACAATTAAATTCGAGGTCGCTGTGGGAGAAGGGTGTTGCATCATTATGTTCTTAACCAGTCATGCCATTAAGCCCATTCCTAGTTTCTCAGCAGACAATTGCTTTTCTGTAGTGTTCTTTGTTGTGCCATTTATTGTCATGTGTTATAGTATTGATGTTGGTTGTGTTACTAATGATTATTCTAAACAATCCTAATCGCTGTGCTGGTGAAGTTTGACATATCCTTATGTCATGTCGTTAACGCTGTCGTGTCCTTAAGTTTCAAAGCTTGTTCTCAAATTTGTTATTCCATTAAGCTTAGAAACTAATTCTGAATTTTTAGTACTCATGTTTGCCATTTTGATGATGACGCGCTTGGGCTTAGAGATTTCTGTCAAAGTTTAAAATATACTAGGCACGCCACCATTTTGTTGGGGGGATGACGTCATAACGCGCGAGCCAACCAGCACAAATTTCATGTTTTTAGTGTAAAGTATTTATGGAACCATACTTCTTATCAGATGTTAGTCATTAGAAGCCATATCACCCAAAATATTGTGACAGACAATTAACCCTCTATACGGTGAAGGTTTCAAGCCAACCCATTAAGAATTGATTGTGATATTGATGAAATGTGTAGTTTTGGTCACAACATAGGGTCATTGCACCTTGTGTTGATCATGTCAAAATATTGACCCCACTTTGTGAAGGTTTCAAGGCAATCTGTTGATTGATCAAGATATTGATGAATATGTACATTTTTGGTCAAACATAGGTTGTTCATTAATAATTATTCTTAGCATTAATATTTGTTTTTCACAATTATTAATCTGCTTATTCTTAACAATTATGTTTATTTTTAGCACTGATTAATGATTGTTCTTAGCACTAATGTTTGCTTTGGAGAATCATTAATCAGCTTATTGTTAGCATTTATGCCTTTGACATCTTGTCTATAGCAATAATCATTGTTTTGAGCATTAATTAATTATTAATAGCATAAATGCATTTTTGAAATCATTAATCTTCTTATTCTTAGAATTTACATTTGTAATTAGCATTTATTAATGATTGTTATTTGTATTTATGCTAATTTTTCACAACTCTTAATCTGCTTGTTGTCAGCATTTATCTTTGCACTTAACATTGATTAATGATTGCTGTTAGCATTAATATTTATTTTTGACAATCATTAATCTGATTGTTCTAAACATTTATGTCTATTTTTAACATGCATTAATGATTATTCTTAGTAATAATGTTTAATTTTTGTAATCATTAATCAGCTTGTTCTTAGCAATAATGATTGCTCTGAGTATTAATTAATGTACTCTGTAATTTGTCCGACTGATTTTTCAGTTTTTTTTTAATGTTGGATACACAGACAGATGGACAGATGCTTCAAAACTTTTCATTTTTAGTATATGATGATAACTGTCTTTTGGCCTACATTTCAAAGGGGGTATTAAGTCAGTCATGTCCTCCCACGTCATTACGTACAGACAGACAGACACTGATTCTAACATTTTTTGATGTTAATGGATATTTCTATACTGTTATTAAAATGAAAGCTGCTCACCTAAATGTTACATCCCAAATTAATTGTGGCAAGACGTTGAAAAATGCAACAAATAGATCCGCAATGCTTAAGTGCGCAATCATAAGATTCATTCGACTCAGCTTTTTTCTTCGAGTTCCGAGTACAAACAGAACAACAGAATTTCCTATCACAGCGCAGGCAAAGATTAATCCAGATACGAAAATCTCAAATTGTGCCAGGGCTTCATTTCGTCCACCAGAGGGAGCTGTACTATTTCCTGTTCCTGTGTCGTTTGCACAGAATGAATTTGTGAGGTAATCACACGTTGTAGAAAGCGTCGGAGACGGTAGAGGAGTAGTCATCGATGCCATGTTCAAGTTCTTGAAAATTTATCAATCCTTCTAACAGATTCTTCTTTTTGTTTCAGCTTGAAATATTAGCAATTCCAGAGTCATTCTGCAAAACAAAGACAAAGGGACATTAATGTGGGGATCTATATCGTTCGTGAAAAACTAAATACGTCATTATCAACCCGTTTGCATAAAAATAAACATTTGATCTAAATATGTTTCTGTTATCAACAAAATTTGAATGCAATATGTGCAGATCTGTAAGTAATAGATGGCTGCTGGAAGTTGTTGAACTATTCGGAAGTATTTCAAGTGACGAAAACTAAATGCTCTTATAAAGTAAAAGAGATAATGTAGTACCAAAATCACTCTGTTGTTGCTGTTTTCCTTTTGTGATGCATAATTCCTGCAGTTCTGCTCACAAAAGTTTTACTTACATGATGATAGTGTCTTTACTTTCGATGAACAATAATTCCTCTATTATAAATGTAATCTTTGCTTAAAATACTTTATAAATATGTAGCTGTTTCTGAAATTTTCGTCGTTTAAACGGCTGCATTAGGCTTAAAGATTTCTTTCTGAAACATTAATTCCAAAATTCGGCATTACTGTTCCCAACTTGTTAAGATGCGGAAATCGGTGGGCCACATATTGCACTGAAGCTGCGTAGGAACAAAGCTGTTTGTGTATGTATGATCAGATACAGCTCCCTTTCTACTAATTTGTCACACACGACCGCTTACTAAAACACTTCAGCAACATCCCTAAGAATTAACTACCAATTTAGTTTCTCTGTTTCGTTCTTTCGCACACAAAACAATCGCTTTTTATAACTGTCAGAGATAAATGGGGTGCAGCCGCAAATGTTTGCCGCATTTCTATTGGTCAAAACATGAATTGTTGGAAATTAATAGGATATCTGTGAGTACTATTGGAATTTGTTGGTTAAAAATAGATATTATGAGCCATAAAATGACCTAGTATCAATGAATAAACAGTGAGACCAATAATATTACACCTACAACTTCACACTGAAATGAAAAAGGCCAGGAATGGAAAAACAATTCAAAGATGCAAATAGAACAAATGACAAATTTCTATCCAGAGTGCAGTATTTTTTCACAAAAACATCAGTCTGCCAAATACTGGCAGATTAATGTTTTTGTTTTCGTTTGGATTGATTTTGATTTTGTGTATCTTTTTTTATCAATTGGGGTAATTTCTTCAGCATTTGAAAGACAATAATAAATTCGAAGGTTGTGTAAGAAATTGCAAGTGTAAATTATTGTAAGCGTGAAAAGATGGATATGTAACCTTGAGGAATCTGCGAACACTCAGACTGAATGCTAGACACAAATAACATCATTCCTGCAGTCTGTTTATCAGACGATCTGATACTGATAATTGATTTCCCATTCATTGTCTCTATCTGATATACTGTATTTCTGATATTGTCATTAAGGGAAACACAGGAAAAAGTTGCGGATGTTTCAGAAATTTTCTTGTTAGCTTTCGGTTCGAACAGATGAGATGAAGTGTTCACATGAATGACTTATCTTGTATTTTCCGCACATTATGCCTCGTACACAGACAGAAAGAATGTTGATGTTGACACATAGTAACAATGATAACAGATAGTAGTTATTTGTTTCCGTTCGGCTAGCTTAAGTTTTACATTTATATGACGAAATTTTGTTGTTTTCTTTAAAATTGAGAAAACTTTGTCCATGATTTTAACTATGGATAAACAATTGACATTTCCTGTTTTGGGGCTTCTATATTTTTTAAAATTAGATTGATCCATTTAGAGTTTACAGGTGTGTATTTTATTTAATTATTGGTATTGTTCTACACATGTGTTTAAAATTGAACCACAGATAGATATTTTCAATATGTACCAGCACTGAAAGGATTAATTAAGACATGTAGAACAAAATTCTTTATCTAATTTAATGAATTTGATGAAAATCCAACACGTAGATTTGTCATTAAATTTACTGTGTCAGTGCGCACTCATACTCAGTTGGGAGGGGAATGAAAATACTTGTGTAAAGTCCTACTGTTTCTCATATCCTGATCACATTGTATTTCAAACATATTGCGGATTGTTTGTAATCTGGAGTTGTTTATTTTAGAGTTTGGAGCTAATATTACTTTTGGCTGGAATAAACATGTTTGGGCCGCGACATAATAATACCCTGCAGAGGACAATGGAAATGATGACAACAACAGTGGAAATGTCACCAAAATGATACATGAATATTGTAGTCGTATCTTGTGATTGCATTTCTGAAAACAACCATGTCAATCTTTTTACATTTTGAACAATTTCCAAGGAAACCAGTTTCCAAATAGTTATATAACGGTATTATTGGGAAAGGTAAAATGTTTTGCCTGGTCGTGATAGAAAGGAAACAGAAGAGGATTTCTATTGCACACAGTTGTGACAACTTGGAAAACAGCGATATTAAAAATTAGGCAAAAGTAACGAACACAGTTTAGTAGTTTTGCGTGTGATCTTGCAGAAGTCTCATATTGTTCTTGAGACTCTTTCATGGCAAGTTTTTGTTCACAGTTCCATTCACCAGCAAGGTCCTTGAAATTATTTACTCAATGAGAAATAAGTGGCTCCTCGTAGTATATGAGGTGTAAATGTAGGTCTAAAATTTAATACTTAAAAGTTTTGAGCTACACACATGGAGCGATACCGTCTCTTTCCAAGGTGGGAAGGACAAATTAGATGTTGTTATGGTTAATGTAGTTTGGTTTTGGTTATCACTTCTCTTGTTGTGAATGCATATACTCAGACTAAATTGCCATGGTCTCCGAGAAGGATCACACTGTGAGAGATGTACTTCTTATCGTGTTGTGTAGTGAGACAGATAGAGGTGGTGAAAGAAAAGAAGGATAGTCCTCACTTACTGTTGGAATTAAAATAATTAATTTATAGGTCTTAAAGGATTACAAAACTGTTACAAAAACTAATGCCCCTTAGAAGTTTCACAATAGATTTACCTTTCTGAATGCTCCTCTTTGGTGTAAACCAATATTTAATCTTTACTGAGTTTTCACCTTGCTACCACAATGGGAGCTGAATCTGCTTTTCCATTCCATTCCATTCAGTCTTCAAAAGACGACTAGGAAATTCTATGCCACTAAGCACATTAAATTGCACATTAAAATGGTAAAATGTACTGATGGAGTATGCCACTTCTACAATAGAAATTGTGCTTTAAAATGGTGATGAACCGTGAGGCCAGCCAGCAGTTTCATGAACTAAGTCTAAGCGATCTAGGATTTACTCAACAATTTTTTGAAGTAAAGAATAACATGTACCACTAACTACTGGAAATCTTGTCCTATTTTCAAAATGATTTAGGGGAGGAGTGACCTTTGAAACAAATCTTACTTGAAAACTTGTTAGTGCTATGCATCAAACGTACCAGATATCTGTATTGGATGATGAGTGACCTTAATACAGGAGATCTACCTATCCTAAAAATGTTATGTAATCATCTATAATTGTTAATGTTGTTCATGTGATTCATGTCTTGTGTCCTTTACAAAATTCTGTGCACAGATTGAAACCAAACATATTTTTATTCGAGTGCAAGACAAATTTAACAACAACAATGCAGCTAGTGTGTATTTACTATTTATACTAAAACACAGAAGTTTCAATGCAGCTCTTGTTCATTACAATAAGTAGCTAGAAGCTGTACTGTATTAAGCAACTTATTGTAACTTATTGTAATGCTGGAATTCTTATCTGGCTGTTAGCATTACTCTCTTAACACTAATACAATTCATGTAAATACATATACATTCATCGTGACTTTGCTCACGCTAAAGAGGGCAGACATGTCATCTCATTGAGATGAATGGAATTAAAATCTGTACATAGAAACGTCTTTGTGAGGATAAAATGAGAGGAATTTTAGTTACTGTTTCATTGTCAACACTTACTTGGAAAGACAAGCAATATCAATGTAAAACATCACTAATTGCAATCGGTGAATATATTAGACAGACATAATATGTAGATCTCATCTGAGTAAAACTGTCATCAGGAAAGTTAGCTTGTATGGTTTCTTATGTTAATTGATACCAGGTCACCAACACCAATGTTGGAATTTCTTTCTCATTTTACTGGTGCATTATACTTTGTCGGATATTTAAATGTTTTCTGAAAAGTGGTTCACAGCAAAGATTTTCTTGGTATTGAGTTACTTAATTAAGTTGAGAATAATTGGGACATTTCTTTGCATAAATCTTTTGTATCTGTTATTGAATTTGCAAATAAATATCAGAGAAGAGGTGCGTCAAGTAAAAATCAAAGCTAAAAAACAAGTGAAAAGACATGGATTTAGAGTAAAACAAGCAAACTCCGAACAGGTTAAATTGGGACGACTGGTGAGACAGGCGTGGATTTAAGTGTGTAATATCCGAAAAATTAACACCAAAGTCCACGTGTACCAGGAGATTTGGACTTAAGAGGAATTGCTGACATAGATATCCGTTAGTGCGGTTGAATCCATGTTGATCTATTTGCTGGTCTCAAGTTAAAACTGCTCGAAATACTACTTCACATCTCTGAGAAAAATGCTAAAATAGTACACAGTTTGACAGCACTAAGCAGTACCACCCTGCAGGAACATCAGTAAATTCTGCCTTTTTAGAGGCAATCAGATAATTCTGACATACTTTTACAATAGAAGCCTATGGGAAAATCTATTTTTAA
This sequence comes from Haplosyllis leylae, assembly GCA_038406175.1. Lineage (NCBI taxonomy): Eukaryota > Metazoa > Annelida > Polychaeta > Phyllodocida > Syllidae > Haplosyllis > Haplosyllis leylae. The sequence goes on along the minus strand of JBCAUG010065165.1, from coordinate 9,964 downwards.
CCATAAATGAATAACCAAAACATTTATTTCAAAAATAATAAATCACAATTATTTTTGAGATAAATGTTTAGGTTACTTATTTATGATTGAAAATAGAATTTCTCATAGGCCACCATTGTATATCCTCGCAAATGGCAGAATTTACTGAACTTCCTTCAGGGTGAGTACTGCAAATTAGTCATGGCAGGAAATGTATTCAACCACACAATTACTAATGCAGACATTCCAAGAAATTTAAAGTGGAAACAAGTAGCTCTCATCGCATGTTACTTTTCTTACTTCGGACAAACTGATATTTTATGCACAATTCATTCTAACAAAGACATCCACAGTCACAAAGCTTTCTGCCGAATGCTTTCTTCGTCTTGCCCATCAAAATGATTCCATTTGCTTTTATTATAATGAAGGATATATAAACCTAATACGAAGTCACTCTCAGAAATCAAACTGGAATTGGAAGTGTACTGGACAAATCTCCCCAGAGGACTTGAGCAAAGGCAGCTTCGCTGGAAATAAATGGATTCAATTTGACACGTTTATTTCACCCAGTTTGTCATTGTGACTCATATTGAAGCTTTGTGAACCTCAATATCTCTTAAATTTCTTAATTTTGTCAGACCAACAATTATGATAATTTTGTTAAACCAAACTATGCCGCTTGTTAAAGTAAGTGGACAAAGGGGACTGGTTGCCACGCTATTACACTCAGAGGAGACTCAGAGGGGTCCATTAGAGCAAGACGAGAAAACATACAAGCAAGGGGATCCAGCCTGACTTTGAAACCTAGAGCAGACATCACCAAAATCTAATAGTGGTACCAACTGTCAAGTAGTAATTATTTGTTGAAAACAGAATATATTCCTAAAAGCCAAAGATTATGTTTAAGGAAGAGTTCCAGCTTACAATATTAAACGAAACATGAGGCCGGTTAGGGAAAATCATTACCCGTTTCCGAATGATCAATGGTAAGACCTAGATTTTACTGGTAGATCGAGATGTCCATCAGTATTTGGAAAAAAATTGCTGATGGTAGTGAAGAAAAATACTTGATGATAATTTTTATCCTTTTGTGACGCATGGCTGTTCTTGATTTTATAGTTGTTTTGGAAAAGAGATGAAATTTCTCCATGAGGGTCAGATAAGAGCTTACGCGTGTAGAGTTTGGGTTTCACAGTGATCACTTTCATGTACGTGATAAAATATTAGTCACAAGGTCCGATGTTTCTTCAAAACAGAGCGGATTGAGAGCTCACGTAAATCTTATCTTAAATGGCGTGTTTGGTTTACAGGGTAAAGATGAGATTCAATTACTACCACGGGTATAGTTGACCGACCTTTTGTCTCCATAAAACTGTCTCCAGAGAGGACAGCAATATCAGAATGCATGGATGGAAATATTGAAACTGAAGTGACCTAAAAGTGACATAGACATTGCTGCCACACGTGCATGCGACATTTCAAAAGAACAAGATCACCAGGCACTGACAACAAACTGTATTCTTGTTGAAAGGAATTGCCTACTGCCATAAACTAAAAGAAACATAACCATCCTTGGTGAAGTGTAAGCAACATTTATATTTGTTACAATATTGTGTGATTATAGGTTCCCTTTCTACCGATTGTCATTAATAGCAATCAAAGTGTAAACAGCGGATTCATTCCGGTGAATAATAGATATCTTCTAGGCTGTCGTATATTTGTGAACTTTATAAATTTTCGTTCACAGGATTGGTGTTTATAGTTTCCCTACTTAGACCTATTTTGTACTCCATTTCCAAATTTATGAGGGCTCCGCTGGTTTCCTGACACAAGGAGTCCATCACGTCAATATCCACTTCATGCACAATTGCTTTCTGGGTAATGTAGTCCAGGCCTTGTATCTCTTTCATTTCTCAATCAAAATTTCCAAAGTTGGGTTGGAAGAGGATAACCAGAACCATCAGCATGTTCCGTTCCTTAAGTTGTCGCGTTGATACTGGCATTGAGATCAATGTAATTTCAGTTTTTGATGTAACTTTTACATTGCTTTCGTTGATTCTTTGACTACGGTTACAATTTTAAAATGTCTGTCTTTGGTTTAAGTATCAACGTCAATGCGTTAAAGTAAATCCCATTATTCCAAAATCAGTCTTCATTAAAATCACTTCAATATATTATTCAATTTTAAATAGATATACTGATATATCAGCCATTTGGATCTAATGCTCTCTTCTCAGAGCTTCTGAGTGCTTCTTGAAATATCCTTAAATTATCTTTTGTTTTTGCATCACTTCAATGAGAACCAATGGAGTATGACCATACAGAGATCTTAACTCTTCCAAGTAACACAAAATGGTTTTCATGTAATTCACTAAATTTGGTGACAAAAACACCGCAAAAGAACGATAACTTGTGTAAAAGTACAAGCTCGCTACCAAGCAGCAGATGCTGAAAGGTCCTCCTCACCCAGTTCGTGCACTATTGCTATTTGTCACTTTCACTGAAAGCAATGAAAGCTCTATTCAAACTAGGACAAACTTCAATGAATAGGCCAAGATATATTTATGCTATCAGTTGTAGAAGGTTTTATCATGATGTACAACCCAAGTTGTGATATTTAAATGAGAAAGTGAAGATGAAATAATCATTTAATGAGACGTACAATACGGCCTTTCTGAGCGATACAAGGAACTGGCGTGGACGTGAAAAGTCATGGGCAACAAATATGAAAACTTTACGCCCATATTGACGTTTCTTGTCGACGTGGAGTTGCCCAGTTATTTCGCATAAATTGTAAGAACCAAAGCTTCTGCAGAGTATTTTTATTGATTATCCGTCAAAAATGTTTTTTTTTTAGTTTTTAAATACGTAAACAGTCAATGACATTACAACATTACAACATCGATGGTGAACACACTCCAGCTATTCAAAATTGAAACCTGCTATGGTTAATAGTAAATGATCAGTTTGAATTTAAACATGTGTATCAAAGAGACTTTGATGAATACTTTCCCCAGTTATTGTCAAATTCAATTGCTGTAAACTTCCACTGTTCCAACAGTAAGGATTCAATCTAATTTGGACTTACTAAGTTCGAATTCAGAGATACAAACTGGTAATTTACCATTTACCATTTTCAACACTGATGAGAAAATGTTCTTTGCTCTTTCAAATTATTTTTAGAAGGAATGTTAACCATAGCTAACCCCAAATCATTTTCTGAAAACATTTTGGAGGATATAAGTCCTTTTTGTGAGTTACTTGTATCCTTGTTTGTCAGACTTTTGTTGATATCTGCCCTTGGTTTCAAAGCCAGGGTGGACCTTGAGAGCTATCATTTCAGCCAATCTTTTTAGCCTACATTTTTGTACATGAATATACTTTATGAAAGATATACAACAGTTTAACTTCAACCTCATGTTCATGTAGTCTGAATTTGTGGCCAAAAAGATTGTTTACAAAAACAGAAAACAAACATGGATTTATTACTTAGTGCCAATATATCGGACAACATGTCCTGTATCAAAACAGATCTGCATATTTTTTCTACAGTATAACGGTCATTGGCCATTTAATTCTGGTTTTTGATTTTAGGTCTAAAAGGTTAATGCTGAGTGATATATCTTTATTAACCCACATCCTACTGTGGCATAACCCCCAAAGCCTACTTTTAATGAAATGAATCTGGACCGGAAATAACTTTGTATTGAAACCACTTCCGTTCTTATATCCCAGGCTAACGCAAATGAGATGGAAGGAATAAATGGAATATGAAGTCGTTTCCATTTTGAATCTTTGTAATCTTACATGGCTTAAAAGACAAAATGTAAGACCTACATGGGGATAAATGCGGACAATATGAGAAATGAAAGTAATTGTCTCCCTAATAGTCGAAAGAAGATGTGGATATGGCAGTTTACACTGTAGTGGATTTTGATTGAACTTATTTTGCCTTGCGTCTTATTTTAAGACACGAGTCTTGTAACTTTTGAAAAATATGGACAAATTTTCCTTCATTTTACTTTGGTTAACAACACTACATTTAAAACAGATAATTTTGGCCAAATGATTTCCATCTTGGACCTCAGGATTTTCTGCATGGAAGAAAAACTGCGTCTTATATGGCTGAGAAGTCCATGTAAGTTTATTTATCCAGAAGAGGCCCATTCAATATATTCAGAGAGCAGGGCCTATTCCCAAGTTTCTTCTCGATCAAACTCTAATGTACTGACTTCACATAGAGTTGTCAAGTTTTATTTAAATGAATTAGAATTCAATACATCGGGGAGATCAGTGTCAACATTGGTAATTGGTGATTGGCAACACCGATGGAAGTTTCTCATATTAAAAGTGGGAATCCGCTAACAGCTTACTAAGTCCGAGACTCAATATTTTGTGTTGCGCAGAAAATTGATGCAGTTTTCCAGTAAAATTTCCAATTACATGATGCTTCATTCTGTGGAGGTAGAGAAAAAGGTTTATAATCCAATGAGTATTTAATACCGGTCTGTTTTAGGCAAGAGAATTGGCAGACAACTCTGAAATAAAACATGTCTCGGTCTAATTTTTCGCGATTTTGAATGAAGTTTTTGCCTTACTAAAAGCCAATCTTTAATAATACTTTTCATGCGAGAGTTGGACTTACAGGCATTCTGCTAATGTTTTTCGGTAAAACAGGTGTATGGGGTGATGTATGAGACGCTTTAATGAAGAAGTAAAACACGAACCTGGTCACTCATCTGTTTAATCTACCACTGAATATAAACTCAGCAACACTCAATTCATCACCCGCAAGTTATGCAACAACGATATTCCTTCATAAATCACAATAAAGACGGTGTCTATTTTGTATTTCTATGATGGCGTTATGATATAAATAAATGTCGAGGATCAGTCCTTTATGGGGAAATAAAAGGACGAGGCGACAGCCGAGTCTTTTATTCCCCATAAAGGAATGATCCAAGGCGTTTATTTTACTTAAATCACATCCATTGTGTCTGTTCAATTACGCTGTCTGGAGTCTTTTTACGGGCAAATAAAGGACTGTTTTAACAATAGAACTTGACCCAGATGTGATTTAAGCAAGAAAAAAAGGACAGAAAAGATTAAACAAAAACCACACGCTTTTCTGTGTCCTTTTCAAGTTTACAAGATTTCTAACTGGTTTGTATTGCATTAATTAAACATTGCAGATAGCTACGAATTACTTAGTTTTTGTGGACTGGAAGAACTTTGTGTATGACAGGTTGATTTTGAGAGTCTATTTGAAGTTACATTACACCTTGATGCTTCTTGACTGAAGAAATTGTTGTTCTGGAAGTAGACTCTATTTAAATTGAGCTTCTTGCTGCAAAAATCCAAAATATTTCAAAGACATTTGTTGCTTTGGATTATGCGTGAAGGACTCCCATAACTATTATTATCTCTTGTTTCTTTGTTTTCGTAGCTTCCCAGTTAAATATTACATTTTTTGAACAATTTGTCAAACTTATCTCTTTGAAAGAAGTATATTTATAAGTTCCATTTACCCTCCCCATGGAGAACTGGACCTAGACCCTTCTCCTTCCCCTAGCCAAATACACCTAAAACAGTGGGGATGGCACTATTTTGTGGCAGGGGTTATACCCTTTCCTGTTACGAGGAAGACGTTAGAATCACTGCTTTCATGTTTGTCGTAAGTTCCTACATTGAAATAGAGACCTAACAGAAAATCGATAAAAGCAACAAGTGAATATTGTAATTTACGAGACAGGAGTCTAGTAACATGGAAATTGGAAGTGCGACTTTTGCTCCTTTGCCTAATGTTTTATAAAATCTGCAAGGAAATAAGAAGCCCATGCCCTCAGCCAGGTGCCACATTGCTCTTTTACTATCAAGAAATGTCGATTTCTGGTTTTCTTTATGAACAAACAGTTAACAACGTTTACATAAATCTTAACGTTTCATTGCAACTTTTTGTTATTCTTTACGCAATGGCGAAAGTTTGAAAAAATAAATTTCATGTTCAGTGTTGGCTTGCAGAATAAAACCAAACATGAACAGATGTTAGATATATTATGTTAAGTCTCATAGAAATGACGATAAATGACTTGTTTCAAAGTGGAAATATTTTATATCTTTGTATGAACAATGGATTCATGTTAACTGGGCAGATTAATTTAGGACTTCAACGTTACTTAACGTACAATTGGTCTTTGTATTGTACTAAATTTTTGGAACGATGAATGAAAAAATAATTCAGCATCCATGGATAATAGACCTATCATTATCGCTATGAATTAGTAATAATTAGGTCTGTACATGTAACTAATCAGTTACTGTGCTGGGATAAAAAGGATGGTCACAATTCAGGAGTGTTTTTTTATCATACCTCCCGATAGTTTAATTATTTAAAACTCAAGCAAGAAGACATTTCTCTCCAAGGCCAACCGCCCACTTGCCTCGATTTTATAATTCAACGGGATCGGGGGGGGGGGGGTGCATTGTAATTTATGACTGGTCCTTCTTCGGGCACTGGGTGTGGTGGGTGGGCAGTACCCTATCTCAAGATGCCTTGTGTCCTCGGAGCCCTATTCCATGATGGTGACAGGGACCATGCCCTCCATAAAGGGAATTACACGCGACTGAAAACATTGCCTTTACCGTAACCTTCGGTGTGGGCGGTACATGTGCCAATCTGGATTTCACTTTTCCCCACGTTCTCGTTATCACAGACTATGATGCGGATTCTGACTAAAACCACAAAGTGTCGGAATCTTTGAAATTCTGTTCTTGAGAAATGGATGTCGAAAGAACATTCACACCTGCACAGAGTTGTGTACAGATACAATACATATAATACGAACCATCCCTGACGATATACTTTTCACGCAAATGTTCATAATCTGTCATCAATAAGCAGATAAAAGACGACGTGACATAAATCGTAAGGGAACTTTTGTTCTACAACAGAGAATCACTGTCGGTATACATTTGAATATTTAAAATATACGCAAAGGAAACTCATAAAAGAAATATATCTCTTCGTTCATTTCGCTCATGTTGGCTGCATCATACCCCTTCCGTCAAATTTCCCTGAATTATCTATCATCTTATCTATCATCTCTTACAGCTAATTATTGCGTAATTACAAGAAATTTGTTTAGAAAAGTAAAGCATGTTTACTTGTGAAACTTGTTACTCTTTTAATTAGACAGATTAATCACAGCAGGAAGCTTGGAAATCTTAAACAAGGAGATGTGTCAGATTTTATCTACAATCTGAAACAGTAAAGTTAGGAAAATACTGTGGATTATTTATTGGGAAAATATTCAATGAAAAATTTGGTCATTTTCAGATCCAAATCTACTTGAATTACCAACACTGATTCCCTGAAAATTTCATTCATTCAAAAACAATTTGTAACACTTTCCCCTGGGGGTCGACATAATTTCTCTGATATTTCTGCATGATTTCTAAGAGTAGTTTTCTGTTAAGGATGAACTTGAGATCATTTGTTAGATGTCAAGATAGTGCTGTAAAAACCAGATGGGTTGTTTTCTGTGGATGGTTTTATTGGGATCTATTGGTAATAAAAATAACACTTGCTTTCTGAGGAAAGACAAAACATTTACTGAATCTGCTGAATTAATACAGAACAAAGAATTCGTGTTCATGGAGTCTGCTCCTTTTCAGAGTTTTCACATCTTTCTTTATGAAAAGAAGTTGTTAAAATAATTCTGCAGTACACTTCAATTTTCTTATTTACGTGCACAAAGTTACTTTGTGTTATTGCCAATTACGGCACTAAAGAAATAAAAATTGAAATTTATCCTACATTGTATTTTCCTCTTGAAATGAAAGTTTATCAACTGGAAAGTGACTTCCATTGCTCTATTTTACCACATCATGCTTTCCTTATTTTGGATTTGAAATCTGATGAATTCGTCTAATTAATTAAATCAAACAAATGCGTCACCAATAGTTGAATCTGCTTTCTGTGAATTGCAATTTTTTATCCAGAGTCAAATTAAGAATCTGAGGAAAGTATTTTTTTACACATTGTGTCTTTAACTATCAGCGGATAATGTAAATTTGTTCTGACTATCATGCACATTGTAAATAAATTTTTGACTGTCCATGAAAAGAAAAATTTACCCATCCACGAATAGTCAACTCAACGATCTTGGCGCAATTACATTAATTAGTCTAATTAATTTCAAAGGGTAACTTGTACCCACAAAGGGATAACAATAAGCAAATCTACAAATAGAACCTAAGAGAATAAATATAATGCGGAATTTGCATCACAAATTCCAATTATTCCTTATTCACTTTAGGGAAAGTAGACCAGATAGAAGTTTCATCGACCACCAGCTTTATTCTTATCCTCTTTAAGCCAATTGAACTATGGTCAATTGAAATGCATTGTGGTGGTCAGAAATTTCAGTGGTAATAAATAAACAGTATTGAATTACAATAATATGTTAATTATAATGGAAATAAGTTAAATTGATTTAATATGTTTATCTGCAAAATCCCCATTTTGGTAATTAAAACAAGACATAAATTTTAAAGAAATTTCACCATTCCAGTGTGGAGTAAAATGGAGATTACCATTGATTTCAATGGGTCCGGAGCGGGGGGGGGCAAACTTTATTGTTCAGATACTCAAAAACAGAATGGTGAATCCTTTTCAAACTTCACTATTACCATTGTTGACCATTTGCACCATAATTTATTTCATTTGTTCAAGTGAGTACAGCAACGTTAAAATACATGTCCGTTCTGAAGTTCCGATCATGTGTCATTTGACCTGGCGGCATCCTCATGTCTACTTAGACAGAGGATGCTATCATCTTAACATCTTTCTTCCTGAGTTAATATTATTCCGGCCACTACCTGAACATAAGAGTCCTTGAGCATTTGGTCCTCGATTTCCATAAAATATCACCTTCAATGTACGTGTGTGAACTATCCGTTACTTACATATCTTCAGAATCTCCTTCCGCAGGTTACAGTTTAATATCATAAAATTGACGTTGCGTCCTTGACCCAAATGGCAGCATTCTGTGTAAACAAATTCCAACCAATGAATGCAGGTTAAAGTAGGCCTGCTTATCATAAAACTGCCGAAGGCCCTTGGGATATTAAGATCGTAAGGGTCTATCGACTCAACTACTAAGGTGACTCTAACGAGCCACCAATTAGATGTTAGAAATAAATTTTCCAATCACAATCACATTTCTGACACAGCTTGGTAGAAAGGCATGTAATGTGACAACGTTGGAACTCTATTCTGGCTAATGAGTGGTCAATTTTTGGTTTGACAGCCAAGATATGATCTCCATTCAATTATTTTAGATACCCAATACAACATGTATCCTCACAGATGCTCATTCATCTATTTTAAAATACTAAGTAGCAAATGCCCATTACTGATGCAAAGTTTAATATAAATACATTGCATTTAAAAACGAAATTCATCTTGCTTAAATATATTATTGATGAGTATGTATTTGTGTGAATATCTGGTCACTGGTCACTGTTTATAAATTTATTATTTAAATTTTTTTTTTCTGGTCAAAGTGATGCTGACTGGTGGAATTAGTAGCAAATGTATTCATTGATTACCATATTTGAAGGTTATTTTTTCATGCTTTTAGTGGGTACAAAAAAGTGAGTTATAAATACATCAATATTGGAGTCCATTTGTCTCCTGCATCATCAGAAAAAATTGCATACAGAGCCTTGCAATATTTAGAATAAATGTGTGTGATCCAGAACTATATCTCTTGTAATAACATCGGAAGACCGGAACTAAGAGCAAATCCGCTGATCAATATGCGTCATGCATTTCATCAGTTCAGCACAATCCAACTTCATCCTGTGGCAATTTCTACCAAGTAAGAGAACAACAAGGCTATTTTTTAAAAAATTGATAACACTTTTATTACCGCCCGCATTCCGGAGGAATTGGGAAGGTAATAGTTTCAGTCGTGTTTGT
>JBCAUG010065055.1:0-22973 GCA_038406175.1 Haplosyllis leylae | reverse complement strand
AATCTCAGATTTCCTTATCGTGAAAAATCCGAATGAAATCACAACTGGCATCGCAAGTGCCGTCACAATTACCTTCACAACCAAGATTATGATGTGGTAGAAATGCCAAAATAAGGGAATTAAGAAAAACATCAAAAGGCTTTGTTGATTCCAGGAGAACTTTTGGAATCAACATTGTTCACTCGCAGTGCACAAAGTGGAAAAAACTAGAAGAGAAACTGTGTGTGATTTCTCTCTCAGTGGTGAAAAAACGCCAAAATCACCACCCCAGTTGCGTGGGTCAACATTTTGAGTCTTTTTGGTCTCTTCCCTCATTATCAGGATGCTGGTAATGCTGCATATTTTCTGCCACATTAATAATCTAGAACCTACCCATTTGCCCGACTGTACTTCCTAAGCTATGATATGAAACCCTCAAAGTTAAAATCAGAAAAAATCACAATTGCATACGAGTTTTTCACAAGAAGATCAAATTTCACATTTTAAGACAGAATTTACATCAAGCATGCTTTAATGATTTTTCAAATGTGAAATGGTGCATGAAAAAAACTTCAGTTAAAGGTCTGACAAGCAGCACAGGCCCCTGTGGCCTATATGGATAAGCATTCAACCTTAGATTGGAGGCAATTTTGAAATTCTTCATGCAAATTCAGGCTTTAAATGTAAATGTGATCTTATCATGAAAAACTCGATAGCAAATCACCCAGTGTTGTTGTTTTCCGGACAGATTGACGTTGTTTTACTGAAGAACATGCCAATTATAATTTAATTACTTTGAACTGGAGGTATGGAAAGATAAGTTCTGAATCTGAATTTTTATTTTTCTGCTCTCGGGACATGATTTATTGTTATTCAATAAGATTGCTTTCGATGTTTATAAATAGCCATGAACAGTTTCTGTATTGGTTAACTGGAAAGTATCATACTTCTTGAAATGGTTCACAAATAAGAAAATCATGTGTAATTTGTCCAGACTAGGTACATATCTGGCTCAATATCTTATCATTGGTATAAGCGGAACATCACAATTTAAGCTTCTACTACTGAAAATATCACTTTGTATTTAAATTGCTTTAATTTACACATTACGATACAGGTAAGGCACACTATTAACTGCACTGGAACAATATTTCAGTTGATTATTTCTACTTTATGTACTATAATACATGCCACAGGAACTTGGCAAAACTTCAATTTTCAAAATCTGTTTAATTTGTGTATTCCGCTTGAGTGAGAGACCTGACAGTGAAACCAATTGAAATTACACAAACTGCATGCCACATGCTACAGGATAACCTCCACCATAGAGCTTGAGAAATCAAAAATCAATCCATAAGGGCCCCTTTACACCTAGCGTTTGCAACACCGGTGGGAAATCGCTCCCAAATCAAACAAATGAATTCTGTCCTGTACTGTTACACCAAGTGTCAGCGACTGCCACTTAGAAATCGCTTTGCAACCCATTTGGAGCGATGTCGCAGTGGCGTTGCAGACATGTTTCTGTCGCTAGATATAAATGGGCTCTAACTAAGAAGAAAGAAAGAAGAAAGACAATATCACCCTGCCGAAACTCTAATTGTATCAAAAGTTTCTGATCAGAGTTTACAATAACAGGCTATGAGAAAATAATATTTTGAATGATGGTGCAAAATTTAGACATTTTTTTCACAAAATTATATTGCAAACAGTAAACAATAAATGTCAGAAATGGCAAAAACAAGTATGTCTTTGATTACTTCCTGTTGGGAAATATATGAATATCTGAGCCATCCAAGTACTGTCAAAAATAAGATGTGGGTCGGATCTATCCATTATGAAGTATATTTCTGCAATATCGCCGTTTATTCTATTTTTGTGGCTTACAAAAGGCATTATAACAGTTTGCAATTTAAGTTTTAAACGTTATAGCGAAAAGTACGAACAACTATGCAGTATGTTATTCAATGAAAAGACATCAAACGTTTCAAATATCAATGCAACTTATATATATGAGTAAATACGATAAAAACAGAACATATACACAATAAAAGAAATAAACACCCATCCCCAAACTCTTCACGAACAATCCTTTAATCATGTCCAATAATAATTGAACTAGAGTATAATTGTAACATCTTAACATTAAAAATGTATTGGAAGATGTTTCCTCTTTGTTGAACAAACATATGTACAAGGTGATAGATTCCTATTTACATCACAGATTAAGGAAGCAGTGGTTTCCACAGTTTCACTGCATGAAATGTTTTCAAATACAGAAGTTGTTGATAAGCATTAACATCAGCTGCTCTTGCGGTATTGATACGACTTAAAACTGTACTGAGAGAGAAATCTTTATGGAACAATCGTGCAATATGGATATGGTGCTTACAGATAATGGAGAGGTACGTTAGGAGAGGATTTGAAAAACCTTTCAATAGACAGTTGTCCCAACTATAGTCAGCATTCGGGTCGACTTTTGCCTTGCAGAATGCAATAAATTCCTTCCATCAATATTGTACCTTACTGCAATCCCAGAATGCATGAACTCGAGTTTCCAGTTCTGTATGACAAACAGTACAGTTGGGAGAGCAGTCTGACCAAACGGCCCTTCTAGTATGCATTACAAACGTGTGATTAACAAATTTCAAATGAAAAGCTCTTAATTTCACTGATTTACAAATAAATGCATGTTTACAAATTGTAGACCACATGGATTGCAGGTCGCAACAATTAAGATCATGTTCCCATTTATCTACTACAGAATTTACTGCATCCAGGGGAAGATTTGATACTAATAGAGAATAACATTGTTTAACTGTAAAGCTGTGAACATACAGTTGTTCAATGGAGGGAATAGTACCGTAATTTCCTGCAGTATATTGTTTTAACCATTCATCCAGCATTCTCAACAAAACACCATTAACATTTAAATGCTTGGTATGCTGAGGTGATAAATTATCACTATTATCAAGAAAGTCTGTAACAGTATGTAGCCCTAACTCCTCCATGCATTTAACGTTCCTTGGCAAAAACAAATGCTTATGCCGCAAATCTGAGAGTGTTATATTTAAGAGGCATAAGGGGTAAAAATCCTTCTTTATCAGTGTAATGCGAATCACACCAATGCGAAAGGATGGACATCCACAATGGAGTGAGGTGTTTAGTCACCCAGGAAATGTGACTGGCTTTAATGTTACATGATAAAAAAGATGGGAGTGACATAGATAAGCATTTCTCCAGATGAATAACCCATGGAGTGGTAGGATTCTGTCTCGCACGATGAATCCAGGAAAGTTTCAAGGCTCTGTCATACAGGGAGACATTGAGCATGGCAAAGCCTCCATGATCAATGGGTTGATACAGAAGTGCAGATTTGATGTAATGCGTACGTTCATTCCAAACATAATTATTTAAAAAGGACTGTATTTTTGTGAGCCAAGCAGCTGGTGGAGAGGGTAGGGAGTGGAACTTGTAAGTAAATCTAGGAACCATAAGAGATTTGGCAGTTAAGATCCATCCCAAGATTGTGTGGGAGGGATCAGAATGCTGACTAGCAATAGTTTTAATTGTTTCAAATTCTGATTCTAGTTTGTAAGGCTTCCGATGTGAGGACATGCAGCACTCCCAATCTACCCCTAAGTAATGGAACGTACCATCTATTGAAATTGGAAAGTTAGCCATGGATTGTAACCTTGGCCTGTCTAGGTCAGGGTGACCAATTGGAATCACCCAAGATTTTGTTTCATTAACCTTTAAATAAGAGATCTTGGCAAAGTCATCTAATACTTGTAGTACTTCCTGGAATGTTTCGTTCGTCCATTTCAAAGCTAATAGGGCATCATCTGCTAACATGTTCAATTTTTTACATGTACCTCCCATGGAAACCCCCACAATCTGGTTGTTACAATGTATAGCTAACGCAAGCACCTCTAGTGCAAGAACAAAATACAGGGGAGAAATTCCACAACCTTGTGCAACCCCTCATTGGGGAAAGATAACTTCCGAAATATGTCCATTGTTTAATATATGGAGTTCTTTTCCAGTATAAAAAATATCAAACCATGGAATGAAATACTGTGGAAAGTTGTATTGGATCAATACCAATCTTAGAAAGTTCCAGCCTATAGAATCAAACGCCTTCTGTATGTCCAAAAGCACTAACATTGCTTCTGAGTCCAAGTCCTCTTCACAAGTAGCAATTAAAGATTGTACTTCAATTAAATTCTCATGAATAGACCTTTGTTTAATGAAACCCTTTTGATCAGGATGGATCAAGTCCGGTAAAAATTGTGCTAACCATAGGGCAAATAATTTCATGACAATCTTATAATCTACACTCAAAAGTGAAATTGGCCTCATGAGGACACTAGCAGAGGGTTTTTCTGAGCCTTGGGTATAAGCCTAATTAGACCTCGTCGTTGTGTGATGGATAAATGAACACTTTCTGCAATATCATTACCGACTGCGTACATAGTACAAGAGGAGGCAATATTTTTACTTTGTCTGTCTGTCCTCTGCGGGGGGGGCACCCGAGCCAGGTCTAGGCTGGAGGGTGGGTACTCAAGCCAGGTCCAGCCAGGGGGTACCCGAGCCAGGTCTAGGCTGGAGGGTGGGTACTCAAGCCAGGTCCAGCCAGGGGGTACCCAAGCCAGGTCTAGCCGGGGGGCGGGTACTCCCCGAAATAGTACTACCGAGTCAGCTGTTGCTACGCAGCGGTCGGTATGCCTCTTGCGTTCACGCAGGAAAACTTTCCTGTTTTCTTGATAAATATTTTGCACCATCATTCATCTCATAGACCACCATTGTAAAACCCCTACCAGAATCATTTGGTACTGTCACACATCAGAACCGATTGATGATTCTACAGGTTGAATATTCTTGATTGAATCTAAGCTGTCTCATATGAGTCTCTGGTATATGGCCCCACTTCATTCGGGTTTGGGGGGGATTGTGCGGGGCTGGTCATCGTTACTGTTTAATAAGCACACACTCAAAGCATTAGCACGCATGACAATATGTCATTACAAAGAATTTGATAACACATGATTAATATTATATAAGGAAGAATGTCTGCGAAACAAGAATAACTACGATACAATCATTGCACACTTCAAGGAAATTTTGAAATCATGAACAAAAATAGTATAGTTTTTCGTGTGACGAAAAAAGTCACTGAGATGGAATATATATGTGTTCCAGTTCGGTTGATACCTCATTTATCTTGAAGTATGAAGCAAAGTGTGAAATGAAATGAAATTCAACCATTTTCTATTTACTAATCAATAACTAGTCGGCAACTCAAGCTGTAATAAAAGCGGATTTCTCTCATCAATTATTTCATAATAAGCATGTGAAAGACTATGGAGTTGAATCAAACGGTTTTGTTTGAATGTTTCGTATGCTGGCTTTGTTTCCGCTCATTTCATTCTTGTTGAGAATAGTTGAGTTTGAGAATAGTCTCTCTGTCGCCTGTTCTTGTAATGTGTTATGTACTCTTTGTTTTTTTACTCTGCAATCTCTCGTTTCTGAATACATTTTAAAACTTTTTATTGTTTTTTTCATACATAATATAGATCTAGTCTTTGTTTCATGGATACTTTACATAATTCCTCAATTGACAAAAATTGCCAGATCAGATGAGGAAGATGATGGAGATGGTCTTTGAGTAAGGATGTTAGTTAGGCTTGAATGCACTTAAATAGACTCTAGTGTATATTCATTGATATTGCTGGCATAAAAATTATGCAATTGAATTATTCTTTGTGATTTGAGGAAGTACAAGGTTCAGAAATTTCATAAATCAGGAAAAAGTCTTTGGTGATGGATACGTCTTCTTGATGTTTGTTCACATGAGTTTATTTTATTGTTCATTTTCTAATTTTTAGTTTATACTCTTTTTCATAAGTTTGTAGCAAACATGGAACATTTTCATAAGTATACGTTGACAATAGTTATATTTTTTGTAATGATCCAAAATGTTGAAACGAATGTAACGTTATTTGGCAAAATACAAACGGACACGAGATTTTATTACCGAAAACTGTCTAAGTTCCCATCAAAGTTGGCTGAAATAAAATATTCCATACGTTTCAAGAAAATTGACAAAACGGTAAGTCTTGATATCTACACAACCGAAGATGACTTGAACCTAAAGACAAATTGTTCAAACAATGGATATGGGCAACTTATGAATGAGAATTTACACACACCAATGAAACCACGGTCTAAACCCTACAGATTTACAAAATGTCTACTCGATAACATCAATTCTAATATGGTACATTGTGAAGGAAGGATCATGATACAGGATTATAAGGCCAGACATTATGCATTTTCTTTGGGATATAATTGCATATATCTTGACAGACCTTTCTTACCAGACTTGTCATTTAACTTTACAATCAGTGGACAGACTAACAAAACTACCTGTACCAGAATACCTAATGTAGAAGACTTATTCTTCAACTGTTACCAACTTTACACTTACACTTCATTACCAAATATGATGGGATTCCAAAGCAAATCTGATTTAAAAGACTTGATGAAAAATACAGCAGTTTCACTAATTTTTGGATTGATGTTTTCTGATGGAAGACTCTGCCACAAGTATGCCAGAGAAATTTTGTGTCACTTTATTTCTCCAAGATGTGATTCAATCAACTTGGAGGTGATTTATCCATGCGCAGACTCCTTTCATGATTTTAATGAAGCTTGTTCTGGAATTTTCAGATCCAGCATTAGAAAACTTGACTTTCAAGGAACACTCTCAAGTCTGGGATTTCAAAAAGGAGTTAATACATCTTTGTCAGATGTAATGAATTATGACTACTTACCAATCATCAATGGTACAATTCCTTGCTTTTACAAACCAGTTACTTGCCCATCCCCTCCAAATGTACCTAATGGCAAAATAATGGATAGTAACCAACACAATGGAACCTATATTGCCAAGTCTAAAGTTAAATATCAATGTTTAAATGAAACATTCCAGATGGAAGGGAACAGCACAGTGACCTGTTTGTACAGTGGAGAATGGAATGAAATACCAAAGTGTTTGAAAAGGAACAATAAACATCCAAATTTAAATCTGCCAAGCATTGTATTATCATTGGTAATAGTATCATTAATTATATTTATTTTAATACAAATGATTAAGAGATGTTTAATGAAAAACACTCAAGAACATTTGACAAGAACAAAGAAATATGATGCTTTTGTCTGTTATGAGTATAATGAAAAGGATCAAGATTTTGCTGAGGACATAATCACATCAGAATTGGAGGAAAGGTGTGATCCTCCATTTAAACTTTGCCTGCACAGAAGAGATTTTAAAGCTGCTTGGGACATCATGTGGAATATTAGAAATGCAATTCAAAACAGCAACAGTGCAATTATTGTTATGTCACAGGATTATGTTGATAGTTTGTGGTGCAAAGAAGAATTTGAACAATGTTACATGGAACATATGAAGGATCCAGCATTTAAACTATTTGTAATTTTGATGCAGCCAGTTGGAGGATTACATGGCACTTCAGAATATATGCAGAGTTTCTTTGCAAGCAAAACATATTTGGAAAGAAATGATCCGAAAATATTCAAGAGAATAACTGATTACTTACTGTGGGTGAGGAAGCGGAAAAGGTTTGGGAAGAAACATCTGGAAGAAGAACATGATGAACAGGAAGTTAAAGACTTAATATAATGAAATATCAAGGAGTGAAGAATTCCACTTTGGTGACTCTTTTATGTTGTTACCCAGTCTAAATTCATTACGAGACCTTGTCCAGCAAATGTTCATAAAATTGTTTGTAACTTTATTTATGAAATTCTTTGCTTTTTTCATGATACTTTGATTTCTTATTGGATTATAATTCTTTCATTACTTCATTATTAGTTCTGTATTTTGAGAATTGTAACCAAAATGCAACGAGTGAGTAATTACACTCCTTGATCTTTTGATAATATTATTGCCCACTAGTAGAAGTCATTGTCATACAAAAAATCGATAATGATATCTTTAAAAACGGTATTAATTCCCAATGAATTACTACCCCTGGTTGGGTATATTTTTTGTAAAGTCAATCAGAAGAGATGTAGCAATAAAGATGAATTTTTACACCACTTCCTCTGTCACTTTTGTTAAGACTAACTAAACGAAAGGTTTTGAGAAAAACTACAATATATCAGACAAACATGTCACTTTAGGGCTCACGATATTCAATTGAATAATTCAATTTATTCATCTTTTTAACATGATTTTCTATTATTTGAGAGAGGAGTTTAAACTCCTTCTATGCTCCAGGGACTGAAAGTATTGCCAAAACATTCAGATTGGCCTTTTAGTGTACTTTCAGCTTGCCCTAGGTAGGAGAGGCCATGTGCACCCACCAGTTACCTGCGAAGTTCCTGCTATTTGCTTTTTGTCACCTTAATGGTCTAGTAGTTCTCTGGAGTTCCTACTTTGTAGGAATTGCTCCTTGCTTAAATAATCTTGCCTAACCACCAAGGTATCAAGGCCACTAAACCAAATAGTCCCCAGATACCCAGGAGGAGCCTCCTGAAGGCCACAACCCATTTAGTACAAATGATGGTTATTTAAGATACCAGCCATGGCTGTCTGATTGGTAACACTTTCATCTCATTTGGGCCACAAATAACATTTATGAGCTGGTGTATAGTGAAAAAGGTAACCACACCAAAAAGGGAGGGGGTCATTACAGCACTACCCCCATCCCTTAAGCCATAGGGGCAGAGGTTCCCCACTCTCTTTAACACTTGAGCCCTCAGCACCTAACCACCATCTCCTCTTCTATCTTTTCCCCTTAAATCCCCTTAAATAAAAAGGAAACATAAAATTTGAATTAATTTACAGTTTCAAATGTTATAAAATTAAAAGTTTTAAACATAAATATTAATATTCATTTATTTATTTTTAATTTTTGAAAAAATTTGATATTACATTTTGTTTGGAAAGATAATTAACATTAAACTGTTGATTATTTGTAATTTATTTTTTAAAAATAAAAATGATCAGACTTTTTAATATAATATAATGTGTCAAATATTTTGTTCTATTTCAGTTTTCAATAGTTTTGTAACATTTGAAACTTTCAATTAATTCAAATTTTATATTTCTTCTCTATCTAAGGGGAAAAAGTAGAAGTGGAGATGGTGGACATGTGTTGAGGGCCCAAGTGTTAAGGAGAGTGGGGAAGTGATAAGACCCTCACCCCTAAAGGCTCAAGGGTAGGGTAGGTTTGTCACGTTAAAAATGGACCAGTGTCAGGATATAATGGGGGTTGTTTCAGCATGTTATACTAGGGCCACAAGTAGGAATACCATTCATACTTACAGTACTCAGCCAGGCATTACCTCATCCCTCTAGGCTCTTATTGGTCAGTGGGACTGTGCATGTGATGGGGGGCCACTGATTGGATAGTTTGGGAGGAGTCACAGGGACAGGGGAATACAATCGGTGCATGATTGGTACATATACATGCAGTCAGAGTCTTGCTTGTCATTATCATTCAATATTAGGCACACAATAATTGGATTTATTGAAAACTACATGGAACAAATCTAGACATCCACTGGGGTTATTATCAACCTGTTACATTAATCATGATATAAGACAATTAACAGACTCAAAACATTTGTTACTGGCCACAACGAACTTATTATTCAGTAACAAATATTTTTCTGTCTGTTTATTCTTACTTAATTGAACCTATTCTTGATGAATAGGTCTTTGCTACAAACAAGCTTTAAATGATTGCCCATAGTTTACAGAAGCCAAAATTTATGTAAAGTTTTATGCTTGAATGGGGAAACGACAAGACACGAAATACAAGTATCTTTCTTGCGAGCAACTTTGCAATGAGTATTGAAGTCGAAATATTTAAATGGAAAATCAAATATTACAACAAATAAATCGAGCCTCCTTAACTATTACATAAAAATACAGGAAGTAATGAACATATTTAGAGATATGTGTTACTTGTCTACAGAGCAGAACACTCTCGTTTCGACATGCTCCATTACGTAACGAGGGTTTTGACAACTTTCTCAGTTTCTGTGAAGTACAAAACTTTCTCAAAATTCCTGTACTAAATAGGTATTGGGTGGAATGTACCGAATTAACATTCAAAGGTACAGAAGAAACTAGCAACATTACTACACTTTTGTGGGCAACGAAAACGTAACAATCACGAATAGATCCGGTTGGTAAGTTTGGCCTGCCTGTTCATTTGAGTTTTTCCGTTTTGAGTCAGTTAAATTTTTAATTTTTAAAAATTAAAATTTTTTGTGGAAATTTGAAATTGAAATATGGGATCTATGCATTAGTGTGGATGTAGAAATAAATGTTCATCGGTTTCAATATATCACAATCACTCTCATGTAGCAACATATTTTTTAATTTTCCATACAGCATGGTTAACGACTTGTGATGGTTTTTCAATGAAGAAGTTAGGTCATGGTTGGATTTAAATAAATAGCTCGATGATGTTATTATTTTGACACACCTTCAGGATGTACACGATTTAGCAATTTACAAATGACGAAATGGTGATGGATATGACTTCTTAAGCATGACATGGAAAAGATTCAAGTGGCTGAGTGTTAATTTTTTAAATATTTCAAAATCATAATCGTTCCTATTAGCTTTAAGGCAGGATGGAAACGTTTTACAAAAATTCATCGAAAATTGTAACATTGAATGTCATACTTTTTACAATGATCCAAACTATTGAAATGAATGTAGCGGTATTTGGTGAAATAGAAACGGACAAGAGATTCTATTACAGAAAACTGTCTAAGTTCCCCTCAAAAGTAGCTGAGATAAAATATTCAATAAGCTTTAAAAGAAACGACATAGCGGTTAGTCTGGATATCTACACAACAGAGGATGATTTGAATCTGAAGACAAACTGTTCAAGCAAAACATATGGGCAACTTAAAAATGAGAATTTACACACACCAATAAAACCACGGTCTAAACCCTACAGATATACAACATGTAAACTGGATGACATCAATTCCCATATGGTGCATTGTAAGGGAAAAGCCACTATACAGGATTATGAGCCCAGACATTATGGATTTTCTTTTGGATATCATTGTGAGGATTTGGCGAGACCTTCATTGCGTGGATTGTCATTCAATATCACTGTATCTGGACAGACTAACAAAACCAATTGTACTAAAGTACCTTATGTAAAAGATGGATTCTTCAACTGTCGCCACTTTTACACCTACACATCATTTCCAAATATGATTGGATCTGTAAACCGAGATGATCTAATCCCCACGACAAATATTCCTGCAGCTTCCGCAATCTTTGGATTTATCCTTTCTGAAAATGGAAGACTCTGTCACAAGTATGCCAGAGAAATCTTGTGCCATGTATTTTATCCAAGATGCAATTCAGTCAAAGAGCAAGTTATTCACCCATGTAAAGAGGTTTGTAATGAGTTAGTTGAAGCTTGTTCAGAAAGTGTCATGTCCAGCCTTAGCAAAGTTGACTTTGAAGGATCAGGGTTTAAATTTAGGTTGCAAAAAAGTGGTTACAAATCTCTTGCAGATGTGATAAACTGTGATTACTTACCTCCACTCAATGGTACAATTTCTTGCTTCTACAAACCTGTGAATTGCCAACCTCCTCCAAATGTTACAAATGCCAAAATAATTAATGGCTATGAAGTGAATGGACCTTATCACGCCATGTCTCAGGTTGAGTATGAGTGTCTCAATGAAACATTCCAGATGGAAGGGAAAAGCACAGTAACCTGTTTGTACAGTAGAGAATGGAATGAAACACTGAAGTGCGTGAAAAGAAAAAATTGGTCCGATATGAACCCATTGAACATTGTGATACCATTATTAACAATACCTCTCTTGATATTTATAATCATGTGCATAATAAGGAAACACACCTGTCAAAGGAAGAAATTATTAAAAAGAAACAGAGAGTATGATTCTTTTGTTTGCTACAACTTTGATGAGGACAAAGATTTCCTTTTCAACTCGATTCTTTTTCAACTCGAAGAGAACCATAATCCCCCTTTAAAACTGATAATTCATGACAGAGATTTCACACCTGGTCAAGAAATCAGCACCAACATCCACAATGCAATTGAAAATTCTAATAGTGCTATAATTGTAATGTCCCAGGGATTTATTGACAGTGGAAGATGCAGAGAAGAATTTGCAAAATGTTTAGCAGAAAATGGACAGGATCCAGCATTTAAATTGTTTATTATTTTGATGGAAGAAGTTCACAGTTTATTTAACGTTCCAGATAATATAAAGACGTTCTTCAGAGAGAAGACATATCTTAAAAGAAACGATCCAGAACTATTTGAAAAAATTGGAAAACATTTGGAACTGATGAGGCAGCGTGATGTATTGGACGATCATATAGAACTTGAACATCTCGTTGCGAATCAGAATGAACTTTGACAGAAGTATTTATGTATTTAATATTTGTTATGACACTACAGAGCTGATGGAAGTAGATAACACATTAGTTGATATACCAGAAAATATTAAGATGTTCTTCAAAGAGAAGACATATCTCAAAAGAAACGATCCAGAACTATTTGAAAAGATTGGAAATAATTTGGAGCTGATGAGACAATGTGATGTGAGCAACCATAATGAAGAACATGCGCATCTCTTCCAAAATGAAGTTGAAGTATAACAATACTGGACTGAATTTATTTAACAACATATTTTAATTTTGCAATCTCATTATTCGGAAATTTGGAAATTTATCGAGCTTCGTGCTTGGAAAACAAACAGAGAAAAGTTATCAAATTCTGGAAGTCCTCCGTAGATATGTAGAGTCTTTGCATTATGAAGGCTATGTACTAGCTGAATGTTCAAATTCTCTCAAAATTCCTCTCTTTGCCTTTCGTAGGTATTTTGTATTTGTTGAGGCATACAGACATTCCAGGGTCGGAATCACGAATGTTAATGTCTCTGTACTGTCTCTGTTTGCCTAATATTGTTAACAAGAACAAACTCGGACATAAAAATTTTGTTGCTGAGAGCTTTCTCGGACAGAAGTAAACTTAAATTTTTGTTGCCGAGAGCTTTCTAGGCAACAAGCAATTTGTTGCTGAGAGTGATCTTGGTAGCAAAATTTTGTTGTCTAGTACTTTCCAGGTACCAATGTACATTTACTTCTCACTGAGATTACTCTCAGCAACAAGTTGCTTGTTGCCTAGAAAGCATTAGGCAACAAAATTTTGTTGCCGAGAATGATCTCGGTAACAAGAATTTATAAGAAATAATAATAAATTATGCAAATGTTGCCTGGGTATTTGCCACAAATTGACTTTACTGAGATTATTCTCAGCAACAAAATTTTGTTGCCTGGTGCACTCTAAGGAACAAGCAACTTGTTGCTGAAAAAGCTCTTGATAACAAAGTTTTATGTTCGAGTTTGTTCTCGGTAACAATATCAGGCTAACATCATGCTAACAGAGACAGAGACATTGCTGTTGACGACACACAGACATTCCAAACAATAAACCATAAGGCAGTCAACGTCAACTACTTTAACTTGTGAAATATAAAGTATAAAAAATTTTAACAACATACTTCAAGTTTATTTCTGACAGATAAGGAAAATTTTTATATGGCCAAAATTGATTGCGTAGGAGATTGTTTGTGTGTTTATTTGATTGCAAAAACACCTACCAATTTCATCGAAAGTAATGTTGCGTAGTTTCCGCACCATTAATTATTTAGAATCAACTTATTTTACCGACTTAACTTCCTCAAAGTACAAAATCATAAAGATAGGACAAACTTACAACCACAAAGTGAATCACTCGGTTTTAACATTTTAAAGATGTAATAGTCACGTTTGTTCAATAGAGTCATTTTGCTTTACCAAAGAACAAAGGAATTAAGATGTGTTTCGGCTTCATCTGACAAACACAGATTCTAAATCTTTTCATTGTTTATAATTCTCGAGTAAATTCTTGCTCACTTATAATCATGAAATGTTTTTATTTTGATTGCTGGAATCTGCTGACATTATTAAATATCATACTTATTACTGTGATTAAAAAAGGTGAAGCAAAAATAACGCTTTGGAGGCAAATAGGAACAGACGTTAGATTCTATTACCAAAGATTGTCTGAATTTCCATCAAAACTGGCCACAATAGAATATACCATAACGTTTAAGAAGACGAACATTAAGCTACATTGTATTAATGGTGGAAGGTCTATTGTGAGGCTAGACATCTATACAAGTGAAGATGATCAGAACTTAACGACAAATTGTTCAAATAATGGATACGGGCAACTGAGGAATGAGAATTTATACACACCACTGCGCAATCGGGGTAAGCCTTACAGGCTCACAACATGTAAAATGGACTACATCGATTCGGATATATTACATTGTGAAGGAAGAACCACCATTCAGGATTATATTCCCAGACATTATGGATTTTCATTCGGATACCATTGTCAAGAATTAACGAGACCTTCATTACTGGGATTGACTTTTAACTTTACAATATCTGAACAGACTAACAAAACTAGCTGCAGCAAAATACCCATCCGGGATGACGGGCTTTTAAATTGTCACGAATTGTATTCGTACACCTCACTCCCAAACCTCGTAGGAGATCTGCACAATTACATTGTTCTAGATCGGATGCACTCAAATGCAGCATCAACACTTCTGGGATTAATTTTCTCAACTGATAGTCATTTCTGTTACAAACACATTAATGAATTGATTTGTCGCATAGCTTATCCAGAATGCAACCCAAAAGAGGAACAAGTAATACAGATTTGTAAGGAGACCTGCTATGAAGTAGTAGAAGCCTGCTCAGAAAATGCCGTATCCACTCTCCGAAAAATGAATTCATCAGGATTACATTTCAGTTGGAGGTGGAGAGAACCAGTAAATATACGAGAAGAGGTGGACTGTGGGTACTTACCTTCTTTGAATAGTCCTACTACCTGCTTCTACGAGCCTGTTACATGTGAACCTCCCCCAAATGTTACCAATGCCCAAATAGTCAATGGCTACCAACCGAATGGAACCTACATGGCTAAATTCCAGGTTGAGTATGAGTGTCTGGATGAAACATTCCAGATGAACGGAAACAGTACAGTGACCTGTCTATACACTGGGCAGTGGTCAGAAACACCCAGATGTTCCTCTATTCGTGATAATTCGGCTACTAATCCATTGTTATTTGTGCTACCTACATTAGCTGTACTCTTCTGCTTAATTTTGTGTTTGCTTGTCCGGTATCGGAAAAGGGCAAGTACTTGTACCAATACCAGAAATAAGGAATATGATGCTTTTGTTTGCTGTGACATTACTGATGCTGATTATGCTCATAAAACAATTATTGGTGAATTAGAAGAAAAACGTGACCCTCCATTTAAACTTTGTATCCATAAAAGGGATTTCAAACCTTCATACACAATCAAATGGAATATCTGGAATGCCATCAAGAACAGTAACAGTGCGATAATTGTAATGTCCCAGAGTTACGTGGACAGTATATGGTGCAGGGATGAGTTTGAAGGTTGTTACGTAGAGAATTTGGAGGATCCAGCATTTAGAATATTTGTTATTATGTTGCAGCCAGTGGAAACCCTGAAAAACACAGACGAATATATGAAGAGTTTCTTTGCTTCTAAAACGTATTTAGAAAAGTATGATCCAAAGGTATTTGAACGAATTGCACAATACTTGTATTTGGTGAAGCTACCCAAGAGTAAAATAGGCAAAAATCGTGACAAAACCAAGGAAGTGAATGATAGAAAAGTGCCAACAAGAGAGCTAAAAATGTTTCTAACCAGTATCTGATATTCTCTTACTTTATGTTGCCATTTAACATTGAAATTCTAAATTTCTGGAAAACTTTGATTGTCGTCGAAACGTGAGGCAAAGTTTATGAAAGGTGTAATTATTTAAGCGATGAGCTATAAGGCCAGAAATGTGAGGAACTGTTTGAACCAAGATATATGTTTCCCTGTGCACGGAAAGAACTCAGCAAGCCGATTGTGTTGCTGTTGAGAATCATTCGAGGTTTTCATTTTCAACATAAATCTGTCATTTCTGACATTTCTGTGCAATATTGCCATCCAGGGGTTTAGAAAAGTTTCAGCAAAGCTGCCCCCAGTGGGAGTTGAACTCACAACACCAACCACCAATCATTACTGGATTAGAATTCTAATACCTTACCCACTCAGTCAATCTGCCATTCCTTGCAAGATTTGAAATATAAAACCAAGCCCATTTTGTCCTTTAGAATATTGTCCATTTAATTTTATTTCTCATTACATCAATTTAATTCATTTCCGTTGTTAAAATTTAAATAGAAACCTTGCTGACAGAACTGTTACACAGAAAATTAAACCTTCAAAAAGGCAGTATATTGACAACAATAGTGAAAAACAGTACTTCTGCGATCTCATGTTAAAACTGGTGCAATTATGGCTCCATTCTGAGTGGTAATGCTGATGCTCGGTGTGAACACAACATTCCAGATCCAGATCCTCAGATGCTCTACCCCTGAGCTAGGTAGGAATCATTGTGCGAAACATCATTATTCTCCTTCATAAAGGTCATCTGACATAACGTAACATTAATTTCTATGTGGAGATCAATGATAATAATAATAATAATAATAATCTATTTATTCTTCGTATTATATCATATACAATATATCACGATAGTTTTTCATTAATTATTTGGGTGATTAACGAAGAAACGATCCAGGCTTAGAGTATACTCATTCCGTTAGGTACCTGGCCAGCAATGTACATGCAAAACATTGAATTTAAACACAATGGGAATACAGGAACAGACCGAGTATGTTATAACCCATAACAAAATTTTTTTTTTTTTCGGGTACATTGGTTTCTTTCTTTCTTACGTAGTTGTTGTAACCAGTAACAGGAATATTTATGTATTTGCAAAATGTTATAACCAAAAATGTGTCATCCATAATTTTAAACTATGTAAAACATAGAAATACAGGTACAGACTAAAGAACTACTCAATCAGATTTCTTAGTTTTACACTCGCTGTTAGCCAAGTGCCTCTGCCGTTGGGTATAATAGTTGAATCCTTCTCCACAGTTCTTACAAATATATCTATTTTTATTACCGTGTTTGTGGCTATGTGCCTTAAGATTGTGTGGATCACAAGTTTGGTACACACATTTTGTACATTTGTACACCTTCTTCCCATGAACTGCTAAGTGCTTGGTTAACTCCCCTTTATTTTTGTACCATTTAAAGCAATCTTGACATTGATGCTGGGGAATTTTTTGATGTTTAACTCTATGATGTTTGAGTTGACTTGCGAATGGGAATGATTTATCGCAATCGTCACATTTGTTTTTTACACATTTATCTTCTACATGTTCGTACATATGTTTACGACAAGCGGATGGCGTATTGAACTTTTTATCACAAGTGTCACAACTTAACATGCCATGATTTGAGGTGTGATGCTTGTTCAGTTCACCTAAACTGCCAGCTTCAAAATTACAGTCATTACATTTGAATTTTCGTTTCCTTCTATATTTGCACTTTAGTCCATGATGTTTCGTTACTAGTTTTCCTTTTGGTTTGGAGTCAGTGTTAATCTCTTCAGTGGCACTCTTAGCATTTCCTTGTTCCTCATCTGAGGTCCCACTGGAGCTGTTTGTGCTATGGTGATCACTACTTAATGGATCAACTTCATCAAGGTCCACACCTGATGCCGATTCACTAGCGCTAGTTGAAACACTCTTACCACTGCTAGTGCTGGTACTGTTACTGTCAGTGGTGTTATGTGAGCTCTGTACCTCTTTACTGGATGTACAATTTCGGCTGTCTGAGTCACTATCATACCCACTTGATGCTGAGGAAGGATTTTTACTTAGCTCCAGTAGAGCCTAGGCTGCATGATGCAAAATGCATTTGTTTCATTTTAAACTAATCGTACGGTAAAAACATTTCCTCTATGGAGTGCGAAAAAAATTAAATTGAAAAGGTGTATCACAAACTTATTGAAGGAATTTAGAAAATTAACTTCTGGTTAATAGTTTCGCGGAATCGCTTGTTTGCTGAGTCCGCTGCAACTGAGAACCAAATCACGAGATTAAATTCTATTTACATAATCAGTCACCGGCAAGTTTATGCATCAATTGAAATTTGCAACTAAATGCAAGCCGAGCATTTTTTTAGCTACAGACAAAATATATCACATACTGGATTGATTGTGTTTGCATTTACTTTTATTTTACCAAGCAGTATTTATCTTAAGTCGCTGAAAAATCCACCTACCTGACTTGTTCGTCCCTCAAAAACATTCGTACAAAAGAATTAAGATTGGAGCTTGAATGAAAATTCAACTCAACAAACAGAATAAAGACTGTGTACAAATTATCAGATGATCCTCTCTGTGAAAGGAATAGGCTTTCCGTTAACTAGCAAAATCGTAAAATGAGTCCTGGCAATTAACGAAGTGTGTGTGTGTGTGTGTGTGTGTGTGTGTGTGTTTGTGTGGTTTGTATGTGTGTGTTTATGTGTGTGTATATGTGTGTTTGTGTGTGTGTGTGTGTGTGTGTGTGTGTGTGTGCGTGCGCGCGCGCGTGTGTGTGTGGAGTGGGGATCTCTCACCTTGTTGTTTTTTGTGAATAGATTTTACAGTGTCGGCGAATATGATTGGATGCTTGATTTTCCAATCAATTCTAGTAATACAGATTTACTTGCGAGTGTCTTCAGGCAAGCTTCATTGTTTACGTTAATCACCAGGTGTGGATTATCCCAGTCGTGATCCAGCAGCCAGGGCTCATTGCAGATTAAAGGATTATTCTGCAGATTAATCTGGAACAAAATTCTAAGGATTGTGATGTCGTTGGTGAATAATAATCTAAATTGAGTATAAAACTTAAATTACAGATCGAAATTAAAAAGGTCTTGGTCCAGTTGACTTGGTTCCAGTTTGGCCTTTGACTAAAGGCCGTTAATTAATTTTAACTAATTAATTTAGGTTTCTAAATTTTACATATGCAGTCTTATATTCCAGAAGATTCTTCAAAAAAGGTCAAGGGCAACGGAAGGTCAAAAAGTCGAGGTCAAACAGTTGAAAGGATTGAGTCATAATTTCTTAATCTTCTGAGTCACCCAATGGAATTTAATTACCAGCTTAAGTAACTGAAGCACTTAGCCTACAGTTCTTGAAAAGAGACTAGATGCTACTCTTAAAAAATATGAATGGAAGCACATTTAGAAATAACTGTAGCCCTGTTGCTCAGATGCTCCACAGATGTCAATGTACTTTTCTTCCTTTGCCATTACTAGCCTTTAAGGTATTTATTCTAAGTGCACTTAGGGCTTGAGGACAACCGTCTCATCTTAAAATTTGACTGAGGACTTGCCCATCAGACCATACATGGTCATGCAAAAAGAAGTGTGTTTGGGATATATAAAACATTTCTATTGGATCCAACTTCCTTGTTAAATTCTACAGAGGCACTGTCTTCATGGAAGGAAAACAGAAATACACTGTTACCCCTCGTACATACAAGTTGTTGTAACGCTAGTGACGAATCATTAAAGTTTCGTGCGCTCAGTCTTGCTATCTACCCCTGTTGCTAAGCAAATGACTAAGGAAATCACTGAGCTTAATAAGAAATGGTGGCTGCAGATGATCTGTATAGACTGCGTCCAGTACCACCTATACCTTTTTCGAGATCAAACTGAGAATGCTATTTTCTTGCGTGAAGGGTGCGCCTCACCGATGACTTTCCTGTTTTAAATTGATTTTGAGTTCTGTCCCATTAACGCAAACTCAAATAAGAAACATGTTGCGTTATTATTCCCTTTGGTCGTGTCTAAGTTCATGAGTTACAGTGCGATTCACAAAGCCAAGGGCCTCACGTTTTCATGGCTTGCCTGGTCTTATTTCTGAAAATCCCCCCTAGGAGTGAACGGCCCTTGGCTGGTACGCACCCCTGCATACCATACTGGTTCACGGCTTCATGGCTTTGTGAATCGCGCTGTTAATAGAAATGCTGTTCTGTGTAAAGCTCCATGAGAAACATTTTTCTCCATGTGAAACCTGCTATTTTGTGCCAATTCCTTTACCAATAATTTAGACAGATAATTCTACACGGGCTCCTACCATCTGCAGGTTCCTCCCACTGCAGCTCACTTCAATCTAAACCTTTGTACAGTCAATATGTATCTTGATTTAGTGGAATTAATAAATAGTTGGAAAAGTCATTTCTCTTTGTTGGAACCAATATTCGTCAAAAGAAGAAATTATTATTACCGTTAATTTGACTCCTCGGGCTGGCGTCCCGACGCTGCTTAGATCCGGAAGTGATTTCATAAGGTTGTTCTTCAGATTTAGTGATCTGAGAGCCGGAAGGTGCGCAAGAATGTGCGCAGCAGAAAACGGGAAGGTCGACAAGTCATTGTTAGACAGATCCCTAAAAAATAAAATTGACATATTTGGAAGACTTGTCTCGTAATTGAGCCTTTTGAATGGTCCCTTGTTGTCTTGGAGACGAAGAATCCTCAGAGAATCTTTCAGCGGGGAGAAATCTGGGACTTGGGTGATGTGTGTGTTTGCAATTAATTTCAAATCTCGTACTTTGGGAAATATTTGAAAAAAATTAAAAGGTATATCATCAAAGGGATTGACAGATAAATCTACAATTGTGATTTTAGGATAACCATTGGTTGGTATTTCAGGATGTAAAATTATCCACTCCCAATAAGGCTTTTGGATCTATCCGGGACAGCTGGTTGTAGCTCAGCCTCAATGCAACCAATGTATCTATCACAAGACTGATGCTTGGAAAAGAAGTCATCCCACAACCGACCAAATTCAAGTCCTTCAAGTAGTCCAGATTTTCTACAAAAATCCCTTGAAAAGTATCTCCGATTGGATTTGTCCTTAGATACAGATTCTCCAGAGTGTTGTTTGAAGGAACCATGCGAGAGGCAGGGAGAGATGGTATGTTATTGAAATTTAAATCCAAATGTCTCAGTTTGGGACAACCATACACCTCCGGCCAGATTGTTATGGAGCATTTGGAGAGGTGAAGTTGATCCAGTTCAGGAAGGTTAAAACCCAGTTCTTTTCCCTCGAAATTGTTCTCCATCAAATGTAACTCCGTCAGCGATCCGTTGACTGGATCAAAATTAGGTAGATCTACAACAAAATTGGATGTGCTTGTTCATTATACAATCACATACAGTTTCAATTTTCTCATTCGCACAGCAATTGACAATCTCAATTGTTTCAGCTAGTGCATACAAATCTTTGAAACAGGAATATGCTTACAGGCTTTTCTATTGCATTTGAGTTTTTCACGATAGGCGTTTCTAGTAAGTAAGTAAGTTCACGGTTGAAAAAGTGAAAAAGTGAAAACAAAAATCTCGTTACCATTGCACCAAAATATCATATCTCATAAACACATCAGCGAAAAGGGCAGTTAGAAAGTTTTAGAAATCATATTTTTCACACTGATGAGATGACTGATTACACTCTGTTTCTTTCCTTTCCCACCTGTTAGTAAATTTGTCTCCAAGTTAAGAATCTCCAAGACCAAAAGTCCAAGAAATGCTTCCGGGTCCACTGACGCCAGCCTTGACCTGTCACACTTAAACGTTCTGCAAACAACATTGTGGACTCAATTCCAACACTTCAATATTGGTTAACGTGTAAAAGTACAACAAAAATTCGTTTAAGTAAATATTTTCACCGAAAGTAAACGTTAACGTAGCAACCAGATGGATCTGGACAACGAAGCATTGGCAGATCTAGGAAGGGCGCAAGGATCATGCCTCCATGCCAAAATTTCTTTTAATTTCATGCACTTTTCGAAAAAAAATTGGTCAAATCATTAGTAGTTTTTCCTATCATGACCGTATATGGCCATAATAGCTAAGTTTTCACATAAGGGGACACTCATCACCCTGACTTTCCCCTATTTCCGCGCACCCCAAAAAAGCTAGTAATGTTGCTACCCTCATTGCTGTTGGCACCCCATGGGAAATCCCGGATTTTTCCGTTTTGGTTTCTCTTGTCCCTTACAAACATTGTATTATATATATTTCTTAAATTAATCTGTACACGAGTAACAACTTTGTTATTTACTTGAGGTTTGGTGAATATGCAAACTGCCTGGCTGTGAGGCTGTTCAGTAGAGTGTTGCTCAGGTAGAGTTCGGTTAGCTCAGTCAGGAGGCTCAGGTCCGGTACAAGTGTCAGGTCATTATCACTGAGATGCAGCTACGAATAATAGTAAATACAAGAGATAGTAATAGTAAATACAATAATTATCGTCACTAAAAGTTACCAACTCATTCAGGCACATTAGAAATGAAGGTTGGCAAATCGTCTTAAGTTAATGCTCCATTAAATTGGACATCTTATGTATTTTATTTGTGTACACAGAGGGTTTCGCTAATCATCTAGGATTCTTTTTTCCCTGCTGTAGATCTATTTGGAATCCGTCCAGATTTAGTGACATTTAACCATATTTCCTAGTCAGGGGGTGAAACGAGATCGTACGCATGATTTCTGCAGAATTGTTCAAATGTCCAAATTGGAACAATTCTGTGGAGATTGTTTATATTCTGCACATTTAACATGTCTGTGCACCTGTGTACAACAATGAGAACATGTCAGGGGTCGGGAGCCGGTGGGAGCACATGAAACTTTAATGATTGCAAAGCACGAAGCATGCATTGACTTCTATGGAGCATCTGAGAGATGGATTTAAATCCATCTGCATCGGAAAAACAGCTCTGTGAATGTCAACCAAAAATTATGGCCAAATATATGAATAACAGTAAAAATTATGAGACATATTTTGAGTTTTTCTGCAGAGCCAATATTAAGATTAACTTGTCAACAGACAGGGGGTAAATCTTCCAAATATGCTTTTGTGATAGAAATTTTATTATTTCAAATATTTCTATTGCTTCAATGAAGCTGAAA
>JBCAUG010064945.1:0-22984 GCA_038406175.1 Haplosyllis leylae | reverse complement strand
ATGTCTGAACCTCATTGTGTCAATTTATTTTTTTTGTGAACCTCCTCCATAGTCCAGGTGTTTGGTTATTTGCCAATGGACATCTTTTTGACAATTTAAGCCACAACAGCTCTGCATAAAGCCCGTGGGCTTCTTGTTGGTTTAGTTTTCATCTTGTTCCTCCTTTATTATTTGAAGAATTCACTGGTAAGTGCCCCCATTAATCACTCATTAATGGTGTCTGTTGATGTGGTCTGTTAATGTGCAGAAGAAGGTAAAAATTGCTTGAAAAGTTTCCAAGTTATGGCCAAAAACGTCACTTGTGTACGAGTACTGGTACATCGACTCTAGATCTAGAGATCTAGTTAATAAGATGATGGTATTTGTTGACGG
This sequence comes from Haplosyllis leylae, assembly GCA_038406175.1. Taxonomy (NCBI): domain Eukaryota; kingdom Metazoa; phylum Annelida; class Polychaeta; order Phyllodocida; family Syllidae; genus Haplosyllis; species Haplosyllis leylae. The sequence goes on along the minus strand of JBCAUG010064945.1, from coordinate 22,612 downwards.
TGACCGTCACGGTGATGGTTATGTAATACCCATTGTTTACTGTTTGCAAATTATGCAAATAATTGTTGAGTTGACCAATCAGTCCCTGTAGAATCTATGCAATGGGCGTAAACTTTGACAAAAGAAACTCCTGACTGATAGATCTTAGATGCACTTGTAATGTAAATAAACAATGGGTGTTACATAACCATCACAGATGGTCACCATCAACAAGTACCATCAACATAGAACTGACCAATCAGTCTCTCTAAAATCTATGTCATGGGTGTGGACTTCGACAAAGAAACTCCTGATAGGTAGAACCAAAATCCTGTTTGCTCATTGTATTGTTAACAAACAAAGGGTGTTACATAACCATTGCCGTGACGGTCACCGTCAACAAGCACCATACATGTCTTTCTTGCAAAACTCATTTGACTTAAAGCCTTCGTCAGCTGATCCCTTCTTGTGGTACTCATTTTAAAAAGTAGTGTTGAGAGGTTCTGAGTGGTGGTCATTTTCAGGGCCTTTGCCCCTTCAGGAAATAAACAGTTTCAGGTCCCTTCAGGAAATAAATCTGTATATTCCTTCACAAAACTCATGATATTTGCTGTTTATTAAGTACAAAGGCTTATATAAATTTATGACAGAAACAGATACAGGCCCAAATGTAAAGCAAATTACACATGTATCTACTACATAAACATAAAGTTACTTTAACCCACACACCATATGTTTTGTAATTCTTAATGGTTAGAGTTATAATGTTGTAGGTCACGGTGATCAGGCTCTCTTTTCAAAGCTGCACGGATTAGTGGTGCAGGGTCTTCCCAGAGAACCAATCGAATGGAGAAGGTAATTTGACTGGTAATAGGCATTCAAAACCAGCACAATAGAGAGTATCTAATGTGAAATTGTGATTGATAACTTTTAAAATCTTTTACAAGGTCTTACGGGAGAGCGCCTAAAACTATCAACATTGAAGCTAACTTTGTGCCATTCAACCCAGATATTCTACCAACAGACGATGACTGGACCCTGCTCGGTCGACCATTTTTCCATACATATTGGACTGACTGTGTGAGTACGCGCATTGTTGCTTTTTGTACGTATTCTGCGATGGTAATAATCTATTTTACTTATTTATTTTAAGTTTATGCGTTATTTCACACTCAGTTTCTGCGACATATAATCTGTGCCAGATATGTACGAGATGCAAAATGTACCCGGATACTTAGGATGGATAAATGCTCTTTACTTTATGCCTAAAATATAAACTACGTGTCTTAAAAAATGTAGAAAAGTGATGATGACTAAACAGTAAGAAGCAACCAGGCTACAATATGAAGAGTTCGACATGAAGTACCACATTTTCCAGATTTCTAAAAAAAATTCTATGCCTATTACGTAGGATATCGACGCATACAAATCGGTCGTAAAAGATGAAATAAATGATTGGACAGCTGCCTTGAAAGCTCGCAACATCACTGATTGGTTGGTTGTTGTGGTAGTGTATGACGAGAGTAAAGTCAAATCAAAGCTGCTACGGACATCCGTCTATGACAGAGTGAAAAGCGATTTTTGCTCCAAACATAGCGACAGGTATTTGATTCATGGCCGATCACCACATGTTTCATGTCAATTGCCCTTGCATGGTCTTGCGCAAATACTATTCATCCCGTGTGTATCTATTCAAAGTCGCATAGTAATTTGATGGAAAATACAAGATATTCCCCCTGCTGACCGCAAGAGGCGTAGCCTGTCCGGGGAGGGGGGGATACCCCCTGCACTGTCCAGGAGTACCCCCTGCACTGTCCAGGAGTACCCCTTCCCCCAGGCTACAGCCCTGATTGGGGTACACCCCTCGCTACAGGCCTGATTTAGGTACCCCCAGCAAAGGACCAGGGACCAGGGACCCCTCCCCCCCAGGAAAGGAGTGTGTCTGTTTTACTTGAGGTTGAGGTTGAGATACGGACTGGAAACGAGCGAAACTAACATACCTGACAGTGAAATCGGGTGTGTTATTTTAGTAATTGGCAAAAAATAATTAAAAAAACAACGATAACATACCCGATTTCACTGTCGGGTATGTTATGTTTCCTGCAGTACCGGAATAAATAACATACACGACAGTGAAATCGGGGATGTTGTAAAAAAGAGAACTTCCTAACATAGTCGATTTCACTGTCGGGTATGTTAAACTAGCATTTGTGTTTCAACCTCAACCTCTGCTAAAAAGGATCCACGGCAAGGACCAGAGACCAGGGACTACACCCCCCCCCCCCCCCCGTGAACGGACAGACACCTGTGAAAACATAACATCCGTAAAACATAATTGCCAAAACAATCATTATAAATCAACAAAATACAGTATTATATTCTTCTGTATTTTAGATGCATCACATTAAGTGAACCTACTCGCACGGATTCAAGAAGTTCAGAATCATGGAGTTTAGTTCTTGGTAGGATGAGACAATTACTGCTGCAATCCTTCAACAAGAACCTCAGTAAATTTGAGGAGTACATGAGAAATCAACGAGAAAGACGTCAAGAGACTGGTTGGAGCTTCTTCCAGTATTTTTTATTACAGGTGCCTGTAGATTTTATTTCACTTTACTGGTGGAAAAAAAAAAGACTTTTGGGTGTGGTGCATTAGTTTACATGTAAGGGGTGAATAACGGTGATTTTTATTCGTATCAGGAGGAACTTGCCTTCATGTTTGAGATGTTGGGACTGTTTGATGATGCTTTGGTACAGTATGATGAACTGGACGCGCTCTTTACACAGTTCGTACTCAATCATGCTGCCGGGGCGAGTGCTGAATGGCTCAATAACTTTGCTGACATTACATGTAGTACATGGGATGGCCTGTGCTTGAGTCAGCCTATAAACATTGAGAAACGGCATCTGATCAAACACGGAAGGGCATCATTACTAGATTTGCGGAATTACTTGTTTGCAAGACAATGTAATCTGCTATTCCTAGTCAATAGGCCTTGGGAGGCCGCACAAAGATCTGTGCCATTGATGCATAATTGCATACAAGAACTAGAGCTATTAGAGGTAGGTTTTTAGTAATTTCTCTGTATCAATAAATATTCCTGCAAAGTAAATTCAGTGCAGTAGACTTACTTACATGTGAAAGACTACGCCAGTGTAGCTGTTAATCTCTAAATGGCATTGTATTGCTTGGTTTTCAGCTAAAATTACCCGATGGTGCCATAGCGTGCTGGGTTTTCCTCAGCTGTATGGAAGTACTACAAACTTGCGAAAAGTATGCAAAGACAGGTCAAACCGACTACTCGCTTCACACGGTCGGTCTTTGGGATTATGCCAGGAAAAAGGTACAATTTCCTATTCAGTATTGTACGGTCGTCAAACAACAGATACAGTTGACTTTATTCCAAAGTGTCCCAAGTTTGTTATTTCTTGAAAGAACTGTGGGACGAAGGTTGGATTAAAAAATACATTCAGTGGTTTTATTTTTAGTAGATATTGCATTGCGTGCATAGTAATTAAATAGACAAAAGATTCATGTTAACAGGTATGATTTGAGTTAACGGGGGTATGGGATTCCACACGTGGCAAAACCTGTTTGTTTCACTTAATATCTTTGTAATCCTCTGCGCCGTAAATGTAGATGTACGAAGCAGCTGAGGTATTTGGCTTAATTCCTGGTTTTGAGCACACCGAGATGCACGACATGCTGCAAGCCAAAATAATAAAAGGTGCCGCCCCCGAGGCACGCGTGTTTTATACCAGCCAAGGCAAGTCGTCCAACTCAGATCCGACACATTTCACCCCATTTGGAAAGGGTGCTTATAACTTTAATTTACTATTTTCTTTGCAAACGTTGTGAACAGTTCCAAGCTTTGTATTTGCGTAGCAGGGTGCTTTTTACATTTTCAGCTGTAGTATGTATCTGGTAGCTTAGTTTTGTTTTGTTTTGGCTCCACGGGATGTTTGAGAACATGTTTATGAAAGAATACCCGAAAAAAAATATTAGGATTGTCTCAGCTTTGTGAGTGACTGTCTGTATGGAACTACTGTAATACCATGAGAGAAATGAGATGTATGTCAGTACATGTGTGGTGGACTCATAATTTTGAATGTGTCAAAACAAAATAACTTTTTTTCTATCCAGTACCTATTACCTCAAAAATGTAAGACGATGTCCAGGTTTTGTAATTTTCCCAAAAGAAAAATATTCGTTTGATGGTGTTTCAGCCGTTATCATTTGTTTTGTATCAATACAGGTGGTGGTCTGTTTCACCTATGTTGTTTCTTTCAACAGTCAGCAACCTTTATTCTCGCCTTCTAAGCAATAATAACCCTTTTCTCTCATGACTGGGCCTTTCTAGATGCATGACTTAGGAGTGTTGTGTGGTCTCTTGCCTGATATGACGCCCAGCTCCGAACAACTTAACCTGGTGGTTGACCTTATATCTGGCATGTCACAAAATGAAGGCAAGTTATTAACCAACACTTAAGAAGAAGAAAACACTTACTAGCCATGATATCACCTAGAAAGAACACCAGTCATAGTTTTATTAATAATGGTGTACATATGTTAAGTGTTAGATTAAATATTGTCGTTGCAAATAAATTTGTGAGCTGTATACATGTAGCTGTTCTGCTATGTCTATTTACCGGTCAAAATTAAAAGATCAGATTACAATAATTTTTATCCACGTACATCAAGACAGTACTCCCAAAATTTCTGCGATGAAATATTGTGACATATAGTGCTAGTTAATTAGCTTCATATTCTGTTAAGTCAAGTCTTCCATGTATACAGTGAAATGCAGTAGCAAGAGTTTTTGCAATTTTTTATTGTAAAAGAAATTTCATAATATCTTTGCCTCAAAAGAAATATTGGCACCTGTGAATTTCAGGTGAATCTGAGCCACTGAACAAATTGAGAGAAGCGCTTTCGTCCAAGGATTCTTTTACCAGACATTATCTGGTAAGTTAGCCGTTAATAACGTAAAAGAGGAGTTTCAAACAAATTTTGTTTAGGGACCAAAAAGTAAATGGAGTAAACATATCTTTTGATCTGGAGAAAATGTGTACCAAGTATGACATAACAGAAGAATAGATGTGATTAACAAAAATGCTGATGACATTCTTGCACAAATCAAATACTATTTCAACAGGAACTGTCTGAACTTGCAATGGGAACGTACAAACATATTGGTCGTATGAGATCGGCAAGGCTAATAGGAAAAGACTTGGCAGACTTTTACATGTAATCATTTTTATATTCTGGGTCATCCATAATAGAACAAATTATGTCGTCCTAATTTTTCCCATGCGTAGTTGGCTCTGATAAATTCAGTCCGAATTATTTTCAATTTTTCTTCGTTTTGACATATTTTAGCAAGCAAGGCGAATATCAAAAAGCCGAAAGCTTTTTGGCTGACGCACTAAAAATATACAAACAAGAAGGTTGGTACATGTTAGCGGACGATACCAGACTTCACATAGCTAGATGTCAAAAGACTCTCGATTACACTACGAAGTAAGTTAATTGCTTTTAATTGGAACTTGATAAGAAATAGTGCATCGAAATAGGCTTGATTGGTATTTGCAAATTAATGAACAAAATATTTTAACAAGGAAGTAGTGTATTTAATTTTACGATTCATTGGCAGGTATATGAAGTCATGTACATACGTAGCTGCCAGCCTTATACTTGATGAGAAAACACGGAAATTCTATCAAAATGAGTTGTTTCAAACCGCAGTGGAACATACAGGTGATTACATTCGTTCCAAATCATTTCGAAGAAGGACTCAAATATTGAAAGTATAATAGTGAATTATGTTTATGTCTTTAGATTCCCCAGTACCCATCAAGAGTCATCCGATCTTCAGTTTAACCAGCATAGAACCTGCTGAAAGTTCATTTCCACTACAAGGAGACTGCATAGTGAACCTAACTGTGGTGAACAATTTACTTGAACCCATCACCATCAACTCATCCAAAGTGGCTCTGAACAATATTGAAAGCGCTGATCCACTGAATCAATCACACAACAGTTCAAGCAGCTTTTCCAGCTTCAAAAGAAAACACAGTAGAGAATCATCCTTCTCTCTTCGATCACGCCATTCCAGTGCTAGCAGCGCTCAGGAGGTTGATATGTACGGACCTGATACTGTTCCTCCAAGTGCGGCTCCTGCAGAACTAGAGATGGCTGCTCAGTGGGAAAGAACGGTGAACCAAACTGTATTGTCTACAAGTGTTGTGTGCAAAACGCCACTAAAACGGTTGAATAGTGGACAGGACCTCTGGAAAGACAAGGAAATATTAAAGGTCGACTATAATCAGGCTGTTGTAGGTGGTGAGATCGTTCTTCAGCCCGGAGAAAATCATCTCATTTTGACCGGCACCGTGAGTCGCAATTACAGTGTCAACATTGGAATTTATGTGAGCCAAGAAATTTGATAATACTTGGTTGCTTTGGACGCCAAAAGTGATGCCATCGGATGTAAAGTCCCCAGATAATACAATTAATATTAGAATATTGTTTACCTCGTCACTTATATCTTTTTTTTTCAGGTTGAGGATAAAGGTGTGTACAGTATGGCGCAATTGTGTTTTAGTACAACGGGTATCGATTTCCTCAAGAACTTCCCACCAAACACGATTACGTTTGAAGTTACCTGTGATGATCCTTCTGTGATAGTGGAACCAGTTCAAGGTAACTTACTATTCCTGTAATTCATAACGGGGTCATTTTCCAGAATTCCAACTGTGTTTTTATTTTCGCAACGTCAAAAGAAATACAATCGCCTAACAACCGTGCAATATTTCAAGATCAAAAACAGCATATTTACTTTCTATCAGGTAGTATTAATCTAAAATAAACTTTCTTTACAGATGTTCTAATTGCGGGACTGCCAGAGAAACTTCGCGTTGTATTTAATCCTGGGAGTTTTGCGTATGCAGAACCAACAGATGTTAACATATCTACGTCTGAAGGATTTACGGTGACAGGAGATGATCTGCGCGAGGGAAGAGTTCAAATACCTATTGTAGAACCTTATCAGAAGGTAGAGATTACACTGACTGGATCGGCTGAGCTCACATCCGATGCGCCGAGAACATTTCCACACAAGGTTCGTTTCATTTTGAGTGCAAATTATTTCTATTTTTCTCACAAGGATATTAAACCATCAATAATTAAATATTCTTTACGTTTAGGACAAATATATTTCGCAGCCTATAAATTTGCCGTGTTTGATCCCGGCAGATGATTATTGATAGTCTTAAAGGCAATGGTTGTTTTTCAGATGGTATTTGATTGTGATTGGTTTAGGCAGCCGGCCACACAAGAATTGGTTTTCCACCATCCGTTGAAATTCGTTCAGAAATTGCACACTTCAGGAAAAAGGTAAATGTTACTTGGTTCATGGAAATGTGATGTATCTGTTTTAAGTCCATGAGATGGGAAGCTTGATAGGGATGTCTTTTAGTACTGGCTCGTCGTGAATGAGCTGTACCTCACCTTCTCCAATCTCTGAGACTAGTATTTCTTCCATTAACGCTCTCCAACTAAATCTTCTTTGTAGAAAATATTTACAGATATTAGTTCATAGCAACAGCTCCAGCGAGTTTGAGCTGTCAGACTCAGTGTTAACAACATCATGTACAGATGTGGAATTTATACCATTAAACAAACCTGGACAGCACTTGGTAAGTTTCTCAATTCAGATCATATTTGCCATTGTTGGTGCTTTCAAGTTCAGCTGTTTAATATTTATGCCCTTTTGTGGATCGTTTATTTCTGAGACTGAGAAGTTTGCAAAATTATTTCAAAAATAGTTCTTTAGTGAAACCTAGAATGGTCAGTATCACCAGCATTCATTGTATCCTCTCGGTCTCAGACTCGTCGTCGGTGGCTGAGTCGTACCAGAGCAGTGCAATACACCACAACGGTGTCATGTTTAGAAATTGAAAACAAAAGACATTGTCTGTGAATTTGGTTAAATAATGCGTCCCTTCATTTTGATGTCAATTTTCAGTTGCGCCGTCTCTTGAGCGGAGCAACCGGTTGGGGACAGTTACAAAATTTTCCAAGTTCCAAAATTTTATCAGATTTCACAAATTCCAAAACCAAAATGTATTTTAGGACATTCTTAGCAACTTTGATGCCTCCCCCTTCCTGTATGCCCCTCATATTATTATCTCTCTTTAACTCTTTATGTCTTAACAAGTTTACCTCTTCATCTATCTCCCTAAAGCAAAGTTACAGTAAAATTAAATGACATAATCAGATGGAGCGCGACACAATGCTGGTAAGCGTTCTTATTTTACAGGTGGTGAATAAAGAACAGAGCGTTTCGTACGTGTGGCAAATGAACAGTAATATCAGAAATCCACCACCCCTGAAATGCACCTTCTGTATTGTGTATCAGAAAACAACTAAGGATGAACGGAATCCCCGAAAATGCACATGTGATTTGACACTTGAAGACTATCAGGTAAAATAATAAGAACAAGAGACATATTGTAGTTGAAAAAGTTTCAATTCGAAGCCCACAAACACCATGAAATACATACACATGTGCACTTCCTTCTCAAGACTAATTACATCACGAAGACGGAAGTATTACCGAAAGATGAGCGAGAGAGCTGCCAGGCGGGTGAAATGGCCAGATTAAATTTCAATGTGAAGTGTGTGGACAATTCGGTGAATCAAGATCAGCTACTGTTCTATGAAATTGTGTGTGATTCAAACAACTGGGCACCTGCAGGAAAAACTTCAGGTAAATGAGAAATGTGTCTTCTAATAAAAAAATACAAAGAGCTTGGTCTAATCGGTTTATTGTGAACATTTTATCAGATATCCCAAACATTCAACATTTTAGGAGTCTTCAGATTAACTGGTGGAGAGTTCGACGAGAGTTTGGAAGTTATGCCGTTAAGCGGAGGATTTTTGCCTCTTCCCGCAGTAAAATTGTACAAATATAAATCTTCGGCAGGTAGGTTTTGTCGCCAAACCAAAAAGAAGTTTTATTACAAAATTTAAATTGACGGTTCAGGCCAATTCAACTTGTATCATTTAGCACTTGCCCGATAGCCAGTAACTGTTGTCTCAGGCCAGTAAACTTTTCACTTACTGGCCTGGCTTGGCAAGTAAAAAAAATTGCACTGACCTTTTCCCCCAAACTTTTAGACCAGAAATAATTTGTTTTTGGGCAACAGACCCTGCTTGGTGCTTAATAAGCTGGAATATTTCTACTGCATGTCATTTATCAAATATAATTCCATTGCAGACTGTATTGTTTGTGCTTAGTAATAAAATGTACAATTAGGTAGAAATACACTTTACTATTCCCGGGCCAGTAAATTTTCTGTCGAGACAGTAAATTTTCCAGTTACTGGCCCGGATTTTTGAACTTTTTGAACTTAAATGATACAATGTAATTTAAAGGGTTGCCACGGCATAGGGAATTTGAAAGTCCTTTTTCCCAAACAGGGAAAACACAGGTAATTTGCTAAAAAATATAATACTAAAAATATGTTTTACACAGGGAAAACACAGGGAATTTGCTAAAAAATATAATATTAACAAGAAAGTCCTCCTGCGTGAACGCAAGAGGCATACCGCCTGCCGCATAGCAAATCTATCCCGGGGGACTTGTGTCCCCCCAAAAAAAGTTGGAAGAAAAAAAAAATTTTGGAAAAAAAACCTTTTTTCCCCCTGGGTACAACCCCCGGGTACCCCCCTGCCCCCCCCCGACTGGCCCTGGCTCGGGTACCCCTCAGCTGGGACTGAGTACCCCCCACCCTGTGGGCTGACAAAGTGAAACTATTACCTTCCCTGGTACTACATATGCGGGCGGTAAACATATGTTTTTACACATGGAATTTACCACCAACACAGGAAAAAATTGAGAGTTAAAAAAAAAAGAACTTGAAATTTATGTGGGTGGAAGTTGTTGAAATAACCGACTCAGGCCTTTGCCGTTCACTTGGAGAGGAAAGGATGGCATTGGGGTGGTGAAGGCCATTTACAAATTAAAACTATTTTATTTTTTGTCAATGAAAACACATAAGGAAAGTAAGAAATGCACAGGGAAAACACATGGAATTTTGTCTAAATCGGTGTGTGTCAACCCCAAGTAAACAAAATTGTGTCCCTTTACCTATTTCCTAAAACGCCAACGTACTTGTGATTACTTTTTATTTCTGATCCTTTTTTTTTCAGATAACAAAGATTTTGATGACAAAAAAGATTCAAAAGATCAATTATCTTCAATGTACACCGGAGAGGTATACAACCAAACATCAGCTAAACAAGTGCAAGTATTCCCTGCGCAAAGTGACAGTCACTTAGACGTGGCTCTTACCTAAAAGTTTATGAAAATAGTGGATTCGTGTTAAAGTGATGAATTTATTAATCCGTATTACGGTAATTATATAATTCAAAACTATATTATTTACAAGTTGTTCCTGAAGCGACATTGTTATGAAGTTATATGATGATGCAATAAAAGAGACAATATACATATTATTGTTATTGTTATGTTTTACAATTTTAAAATTTTGTACCGACATATATCGGCCATTGCCAGATCTAAGTGGGGGGGGGCACAAGGGACGCACGCCCCCCCGGGTCCAATTTCTTCCATTTTCATGCAGTTTTCGAAAAAAAATTGGCCAAATAGTAAGTTGGCGTCCACCCCCTCCCCGTCTAGGGAATCCTGGATCCGCCACTGTTAAATCCCCCAGCGCAATGCATTTCACGTGGAGCACACATGTTTTCCTCTGGAGAAATTGATGCTGCTGCTGCCGCCGCCACTTAAGCTGTTCACGTGAACACCACGCACTGGAAAGCCAATTATTTCCTTAGTTACGCCACATGGACCAATGGAGAACCTTTTGCTATGGAGAGGCGTGGCCAATGACGTCACGAAAGACAGAGACACCGCAGTTGCCTGCAAGCGAAAGAAGAAGCAAGAGCACATCGACAATTCGGGAGTAATTTTATCTTTAAACAGGTTAGGATTTTCAGAATTTTTATATATAATAGTGTAAAAAACTATTCGTTTGGCATTTATCTCCGAAAGAAGGATATGCTTTGTAGCATTGCGAAATATTTGTATAATCAAGTTGGTTGCATTGATCCACAATGGAGGAATTTTTTCGACAATATGGCCGTCCATCGTGGTCTTGGGGGAAAAAACCTCGCAGTATGTGTGTAATCATAACTTTATGACGGCCAATTTTTTAAGGATTGAGATAAAGCATATTATTGTTGTAACGATTTTTTGATAAAATAGTGGATAAATCCATCATGCTATTAGTGCTCTGGCATTAATCTGTCTCGATTTGTGGGGTGTGACAGCTTCTGTTCAAATGTTGCTTGTTTTGGGATATTTGAAGTCACAGGATGATCCATTCACTTGTATTTCCAGATTTGTAACAATGGAACAAGTAGAGCAGCAATTGGATATTGAGACACTGCTGGCTGGAAGCAGTGGATTGGGGAGGCAGAATGAAGTGTTCGATGTTTTGAGTGGCAGAGGCTCCTGGATTTCTCCGCTGCAAAGTGAACAACATTGGAAAGATTTCTCTCATTTGGCGAAACCAGAATCGGACGGGTCAGTATATGTAATTTCAAAAATCCATCAGGTTGAAAAATGCCACAATCTTTTCGAACTGTTAATCTCATGAGTGCCAAATTTAGTGGCCTTACACGTCAAACGGTTCTCCACAATTGTCTTTTATGCTAGTTAACGAGGTCAATTGGATAGTTAACTATTCAAGTTATCAACCTATAAGACGACCACAGCTAGATTACATGCTATTATTTGACCAGGCGCGGGCTATCAAATATTTGCCGTACTTCTTCAGTTGTGGCAGGTCCTCAATTGTTCACGTGAAGACATGAACATGTAAATTATGTAATCACGTTTTTTGTAGGCTCGTCGACAAGAGGGTTGATAGCAGAAATGAGGTCCCAACTTCCAGTGGACTAGAATTACAAAAAATCACCGTCCGTGGAGACGACATTGGAGATTTACCAACAGAGTATGACGTAAATGGTCTAGAACAACACGAGCTGCCAGTAATAGGTTAGTATTCATCCCCTTCCGTTCAACAGATGTCTTAAAAGAAATCTCTACCAGTGCATAATCTGACGGCGACATCTTCAATTTAATTTGACCCTTCCCTCGTGTATTCCACATAATTTTGAGAGGTTTAAAATAATCACGGACATGCTTTTCCAGCTTGCAAACACTCATTTAGTTTTGTACTTGACGCTATCTGCTGACTAAAAATGCTTCACATACACCCATATGATAACAGTGAATAAATTTACAATAAGAGGAGTAATTGTAACATTCAACCGCAACAATTCTCATTCCTAACTGCAAGGACTAACATCAGGTGCGGACTTGTCAGGCACCGAAGAGTGTATGCAATTTGGTAAAGCAGTGTTATTGTAAAAAAATTTAAAATCGGCGTTTCGTTAAATGGCAAAATATTGTTTTGTTTGCTGAAAATGGTTGTCTTTTGCAGGAGCTTGCCTTCTTCGTTGAACAATGCGTACACACCTCATGGTTTGTGTATGTGTTATACATATAAAATACATCAACCTATAAGTAGATCTGTAATATTAAAACGCCCATCATTTCTACATTTATCCGTTTTAAATCTGCAGTCTGGGTTATACAAGTTTCTGGCAAAAGTAAACAAGATCAGCTCTGCTTGAGCAAAAACCGCTGTAACAGGATTTGGTAGTTGCTGATTCTATGGTTTTTGATGATTATACCGAGAAGATGGAAGATTCGCCAAATTTATTACCTCTGTGAGATAACACTGAGATAAGAGAAGCAGTGCAGAGGACAAACGGATGGGGAAGGACAGGAGCAGCAAGGCATAATCATCAACACCGTCTTGATCGGCGGCACCAAGTCTTTGATACAGTGCAGATTTTTTTGGCATGATTTTTTCCTTCTTCTCTGAATACTGTTCAAAAAAATCTTTTGTTACGAATACTAAGAACTGCACAGTGTTGACGAACGTTTTAATCATAGTCTCTTTTTCATTTGGATTTATCCCACGTCACAGTCCGCCTGTCATAAACAATTCTACATTTAAAATGTTGCAAGGCTCATTTTCGCTTTTCGCCTCCAATCTCGTCAATTCATTTCACGAGCACTGTAAATTTAATATCACATCTTGGAACGTTACACAAGAATAATCTTAAAACGTTATTCCCTACATAACCTGGAAACAGGATAGTAATTGTACTCACTCTTTCAGGAACTTACATAGATCCACGTGTGTGCGTTGGGTTCCGTTACCGTGTGCGAAATCTCGGAACTGGAAAGTACTTGTTCCAAGGCAAGGGTCTACACCTGCGTGGTATTGGTATGGGATATGGAAAGAGGATAACGTTCAAGGTACTATTTTTGTTCCTATCCAATAAATATTTGGCAATATTATTTTTAGCAAGAAGGCCTTACATTCGAAGGTGTAACGATCGCGGCCTCCATCGCCTGCTTTCCTGGCTGGTTCTTCTTAGGGCGGTGGGTGGTGCTGATTCCCATTGAATCATGGGATGGGTACACCCCCACTCCAGGAACAGAATAATACGACAAAAAACATTAGATTTGCGTTTTAATCATTACCCGCTCTCTAATATTCATTCTTAGCAAGACAATCAACCGATACTTGATGATTAATTGCTCTACTTTGTGATAATTTTGTTATTTTACTTAACAGAGTGAAAGGTTCAACGAAAATTCCAACTACTTTTATTCCGACACACAACCGGATGGCTATGGCTTCGAATTAGTAGCCACGGAAATAGGTGATCAATTTGACATTTGTGATGAGGAGAACTGTGTGGTCGGTCGAGCAACAGTGGAATCGGTAGATAGTATGCTGCCTGAAATAGCTTCTAAGGTCACACAGACCAGTGGAGCTATCGAGAAACACGTCCCTATTACAGTAACTTGCACAATCACTAATCAAGTTGGTTCTCATGGGCTTTTATGCTTACAAACTGAGGAAACGTTACAGGTCTCCGGGGTGGCAGTTGTTGTCAGAGAAAGAAGATCTGCGTTAGCAACTACCGTAATGATTCAGGATATTACACTCCCATCATTCGGTGTGTGCAGATTGTGCCAACCGCAAGTTCCACTCCAGTTATGAACTGCATTATTTTGTTCACGAAGATTGGTCAGCGATGGCAAAGATGTTGCATTGCCAACATCTGGTGACATTCACTGTGCCAGTCGCAGTTCTTTCTTCACTTGAACTCTCTTGAACGCGTGAATCAAAATGTTTTTAAATTTATGACTGCAAGTTCCTTCAATTTTGTTTTATCGAGACACTTGTACATGTATGTTTAATAAAACTAAGCAATTACAGTAACTGACTTGGAGGTTTTGCTTTGCATGTTATTTTTGAGACGCATTTTAAAGCTCATTTACACGTACTGTTAATGTCGCCGTTTTTTATACCGTTTAAAAATGTGTTCAATGCAGTACAGTGGTGCTGTTTAGATATGACGTCAAAAAGATCATAAGTGCCGCTCACGAATCTTAATTGCATTTGCACTTCACATCTGACATACTATTTCCTTGGCCTTCAAAACGTCCTTTTGAAGTAACAGATAAAAGTAGGCAGTTCTATCTCTGAGGTCGATGTCATGGCTTTTGGAACAGCTTTCTAATAATTTTCCAAGCATGTCCTGACATTCTGCAGGTCTCTTGAAGAATAACTTCATGGTTGCGGTGAGGAGATGACACTGGATGGACACATTAATCTCGTCCAAACTTCCGTCAATGTAATCTTCAAGAATGTAAGGACTGTCATCAAGGTGTTCTCCATACTCTCCAAGAAGCCATAGAAGAGCACATTTGCCTTTGTCATCGGTAACAATATCAATACACTTTGGTAGATATTCTAACAATTCATTAAGTCTGTTGTGCTCTTTCAAATCCATTTCTTGTAAAACACATAGTATGTTTGAAGTAACATAGTCAATACCGTGAGTAAGCAGTTGAAGCAGTTTTGAAACACACTTATCAAACAAAGGTTCGCTCAACAGTGCAATGTTCCCTAAAGCTCTGATGGTGTGTTCACTGAGCAAATGGTTAACATCAGTGCAATACATGCTCAACTCCTCCAGAACATCAGCTACGGTTTCATTTGTTATAAGTTGTGGCAGTAAGTCTATTTTCTTCATTTTCACAAACAAAGGTTCGTTATATCTACAGAAAAATACAGCAACATGTGGTTGAAATAGTTCTTTTTCTTCAACAATGATACCTTCAATAAACTGCAATAGTGTAAAGGTCAACTCGGAACTGCCGCTTGCTATGAAATGTAGAATTTGCCCTTTCGCTCTGCTGTAGACTTCTCTTTTCAAATGAGGCATATCTTGAATTAGATGCAAGAAATACTGTAAAGACAGTAATACCACGGCACTGTTATTGTGTTTTAGGTATCCATCCACAACGTTCATAATTTCCAGGCATTCTTCATCACTTTGTGGTTTGTATTTCGAGAGGAACCCCATGACAGTTGTCAGTCCAAGTTCTGTAAACAAGCTCAATCTATTCAACAAATAGTAGGTCATGGTTTTATTGATCACAACTCCGCCTTCCAAAGCCAGAATCTCATCAAGAACTGATAAGCAATTGGTTATAACTAAAGGATCTTGATCTCGAATCATACTGTACAGCTGATCAACAATTCCATACTCGGTGACAATGGAAGGAGATATGTGATACACTTTCAGGCAAGCTGTAATCGCATTTCTTCTGACATAAGCACTTCTGTCCTTAAATCCATCTAGGATTGGTTGGATGCTGTATTGTAATAATGAAGGATCTGGAAGGGATGTCAGTGTGCGAAGAGCTAGTCCTCTTGTCATTGGATTGGCATCGTAACAGTCCTTGACCAAAGTGTTGATCGCCAGTAAGACTAAATCTTTTTCATTGGAGTGCTGGCTCACAAACCAAGTTGCCAATTTCTTTACCACGATGTCATTACTGGCTAAAAATTTTACAACCTGCGGAAACAACTGCTTCGCATCTCGTTCAGATGTTGACAGCGTAAGTACCTGGAGAAACCGAAAACAAAACGGTACAAACTGGTAGTCTGGGTCTGTATACCGTGATAAAGAGTTATCCACAAAGATTGGTACGAAATCTAATAATAATGAATTTCACATTTTATCAAACAAACTATTTTGATGTGAATCATTACCTTTTTCAACAACCGCCTTGTAACTACTACATCATTTTCGACTCTTGGTTGACTCAGGTCAAACAGTAAACTATCGACAGTATCCTCGTAGTTGTACATGTTGTGTGTAATGGTAAACTGTTTGTTATGTAAACTGACTCAATGTTGCTGCAAAATCTATGCAATACGTGGGTAGATCTCTAAATAAACTAATAAACTTGAAAACTATGTCAAGGTAGGTGCTTTTCCTAATGATTTACGGGGGTCTCTTGAAGTCGACTGTGTCGCCGCCATCGACGAATTACAGCACAGATTTTTGATTGGTTCATCGTATACTTTTGGACAATCGGCTTAGTCATCAAATATTTACCTTGGCCAAAGAATTTGCAGTTTTATTCCTTCGAGCACTTTCAGTTAACCACCTTTTGGTGACTCGCATCATTGATTGGAACTCTACTTTAGCCATATTATATCATGCCTTTTTGCTCCACACTATTATCAGCCAAAAAAGCAGACCTCCATGGAATCCTTTTATGGTGCAGCAGTGAAATGGAATCACCACAGTAGAACTCTGTCGCCACATTAGTTTTCTTCAAAATAACGATTTGTTTACCTATTCAGTGAATACAATTGACACTTTGTATGCCTGGAACACCTTTTGCTCGCATTTGGTACCCGTAATACATAATGACAGATAAATATGAATTTTCAGTTTTGAACAAAGGAAGTCAAAATACTGAAATGTTGTTCATTTAAACTTTTATTTCAAAACGTTACTCCACAAATATAACATGAATTTAACCAAATTTATTGAATCCAACAGGATTCCAGGTGAATGAACAGAAATTTGCGTAAAACATTTTTTGCGAACACTTCTATTGATGATTGGCAAATGTACAGGATAAAAGTAATGTATGTACTAATAATTAATGAAGATATTTTGCTGGATTAGGCTGAACGTAAACGTACCGTTGGTAACGTGAAAAAATCGTGCAATACAAGCAGCGTTTCCGAACAGAGCTAAAGCCACATTAATTGCAGGCTAATGTAAAATGAAAAGCATCACTATGACGAGACAGACAACATCGAGGACACCATAGAAACACCGAGAAAACAGAAAGGCACTGCGTTGGAGCAGCCTTCAATATGGACGTCTTGGTAACTGAATACAGGGCCTAATTTGAAATTTCGAGGACGGAAATGAGGGCCGTTGTTTCCGGGGGGACGGAAAAATAAGGGCCTACTCCACTCAATAAGGCAACCGACATTGGACTGAAGGTGCTCACTCTGAGTGGTTTCAATGGAACGGTTCTCTGATCAGCGCCATGCTAACAGATATGCAAAAATAATTTGAATAATGTTCTTTGGTTGGAGTTATAAAAATAGAATTTGCGCAGTAGAAAAAAGCTTACAAATGTTGAGCATAGACTTCGTACTTCAGTCGTCACCTTTAACTATTTTGAATTGTGTTTGATCTGCAAGTTGGTAACAATCTCCGGTACTTGACTTCTCTTCCCTTCATGTAACCGTTGGTTACCTTGGAAACAAGTGGGAAAGCATTTTTAAAACCTGTAATTCATAAGAGTCGCTTTGCATCGCCTTAAATTGGGAAAGATGTTGTACATGACGGAATATTGCGGTGCACAATAATTGCATGCAAGTATACATTGGTGTTAGGATGGCAAATGGGGGTTAAATTCAGGTGTCGTAATGGAAGTGACCGAAAAGCGTTGTAAGCGCAGCACAAATGCCAATACTATCACAGCGTAACAGACTTTGCGGATTAACAATGTTTCAAATGACAGAGGCAACACAAAATCAGCGGAACAAAAAATGACAAAACTAGAATAGATAGAGAAATAAATACATATCATTTGTTAAATAAATATTATATTCACGATACGTTATCTACAAGTATCACAGATAAGTTCTTCGTTTCATCAAATCGTTTGTGATCACAGACTGTACTATACCCATCTTAATACTGATGAATTAATTTTAAATGTTATTTTTTCTTCTTTCCAGCACTCTTCTTCCCTTTAGCGCTTTTTCTGCCCTTAGGCGAAGGAGCTTTCTCCTGTGAAGCCAATAAGGCAGCCTCTTGTGCTGCAATCTCCTCCTGTCGTTTGCGCTCAGCTTCAAGGAACTTCTGTCTGAATGCCTCCCGCGGTCGGTTAATGGATTCGCGGGCTGCATCTACTGCTGCCTGTGATAGGGAAGGGGTGCAAAGGTTAACATAAAATCTACAACTTACAAATGCACGCATACAACATAAATCAAGCAAGGAAAAACATTGTTTCTGTATTGTGTTTTTGATTCTCTGAGTTGGTGAGAGGTATTGAAAATTGCACTAAACTTCCATTTTTTCCAAACGTGGTAACGATGGCACAACTCGGCTAAATCTAACAAAAATGGGACAAATCTCGGTCTGAAAGTTACAACAATATGAACAACTGCATAATATCCTGAAAAATCACGTCAAAGGAGTGGGCGATTCGGTTAGTGGGAGAGGAGTGGATGATACACTACTGTTGTCTCCTATACCAGACGATGATTTCAATGTTTCTACACTGGGTGTTGGGGTGGGGGACTTCAAAACATGTTTTACACTGGGTGTAGAGGTGGTGGACTTCAAAACATTTTTTACACTGGGTGTAGAGGTGGTGGACCTCAAATCATTTTCTACACAGGGTGTAGGGGTGGTGGACTTCAAAACCTTTTGCGTATAGACCTCACGAGCTAACATGTACGCTCTTCTAGCTTTGTCTACCTTTCCCTGGAAATGCGTTGGACGGAATGAAAACAAAGTAAAAAGCGTTACATTAAAGCAAAAGCCTCGTTCGTGCATAGCATGAAGCCAATACATGTACTCGCAAATTAAAGGCTGACCGCAAAAGAAGGGATTATTAAACCCAGATTTCAATATTTGGTTTTCTGCCGACAAAACTTTAATTCAGTCGTTTGTACCTGCATTTGTTCACACATCTCTAGTTGTTTTATTTTGGCCTGATTTCGAGCGATTCGATCTTGCTCTCTCCAAGCCTCCACCCTCTCTCTGTATGCCCTGTACGCTGCTATTTCCTGTTGTTTCTCCCGCATTTGTCTCTCAATTTCCGCCGCATCTTTTAACCGCGGTGTATCACAGGTTTGTCTGAAAAAAAGTCTTACATTCATGACTCCGTGAAACATTTTGCTATTCTGTACATATCTGCACGATATAAAAAACACAAACTGAAACATGTCTTTACCGGATGCCTGAAACCAATGACAAATTGTACTGGACCCATTAACTCACTTGACAAATGGAGTTATATCAAGGGGTTGCAGTATCTCCTTCGGAGGTGGTGGTGGCGGAGGTTCTGATAACAATATTTCATTCTCCGGTTCACCTGTTCCTTCGTCTGCCCCGGGTACAGGCGAAGCTGTTCCTTCAGCAGGGGCATCGCTTACAGGTTCACCAGTTTGCTCTGTTGTTTCTTCGTCGTCTGGTTGAACCTATTGTAACCAAACAAACTAATGTACGATATTCCCTTCATTTCTATTGTATATACAACTTGGTTGAATATGACTACGAAAATTAAAAATGTTCGTTCACAAACCTTTATCATATGAGTTTTTAGATAATTCAACCGTGATTGCAAAGCTTTAGCTGCCCTTCCAGGCTCTGCTTCTTCCCACGCTTTCTTCATGGCACGTATCTCATCTGCTCGCTCGGTATCTTTCTTGATATCAATTTCATCCTAGAATTCATATATCTAGATATTTCCTCGGGAAAACTACTGTTCTAACTTGTGGCTCGGCTGCCATGCTGACCTCTATACAGTCAGCAGGTGTCGAGGTGAGCCTGGGGATCACACAAGCGAGAAAGCACACAAAAAGGGATCCACCCTGGCTTTGAAACCCAGGGCAGATGTCACCAAAAGTCCAAAACAGAGGTATCAGTGGCCCCACGAAAAGGACTAATATCCTCCAAAAATTTAAAAAAAAAAAAAAACTTGTGGTATTCGAGTTTGCCACATATTATTCTGATCATGTCGCCACACAATTCTGTTCAGTAGGCTATCAAATAACAACTTCAGCCCTTCAAGCATTATTAATCAGTGATGAGAAGCATTTTTCTAGTCTGAAGTAAAACCATACGTACTGCAGCGCTTCCATCGCTGACGACTCTCAGCGTCCAGTTGGGTTTCGTGACGTCAAATTGCTGTGATGCAGGTCTTGATCCTTTGTCTCCCTTACCACCCTTTCCTTTAGCGCCTTTATCTTTAGTTTTACTCGCTGCTGGTGTCTTTTCTATTTTAGCCGCAGAAATCGGTCTTTCTTTGAATGCCACTACATACCACAATGAAATACAACAAAAAGATCATTGAGGAGCGAAGCATATGACATATGTACCAGAATATTGACAATGAGACGAACTGCTTAGATTTTTGCATAAAAATTTGCCACAGTACCTTTCAGTTCATTTTTCTCCATTTCTTTCAACATTTGAACAAATGCCCAGTTAGCCTGCTTAGATTTTTGCACAAAAATTTGCCACAATACCTTTCAGCTCATTTTTCTCCATTTCTTTCAACATTTGAACAAATGCCCAGTTAGCCTCAGACAATGGCCAACTGTTCCTCAGAAGCTGCGCCTGAATGATGTACTTATGAGGCTTACTCTCTTCGTGATCGGCATCTTGTTCACCTTCGCCACTGTACATTGACTGTCGAGTACTGCTTCTCTGTTTATGTAAAGTAGTGAATAATTTGAGAAGATCGTTCTTTACACTAAAACTACACAGTTCCTCAGGCATTTCTAAACATCACGACAGGCAATTCATACTCACTGAGAATCTTCCCTCCTGATTCGCAGACCCACTTCTTTTTCTGTTTATACTTTGGTGTGAGTTATTGCTTCCCCCTTTCTTTGCTGAAATGATGAGGAAGAAATGATCTTATGATTTCAATGATAAAAATACCTTTTGAAAGACACATCTGCACATGAAATTGAATGACTTACATTGCCTTGAACTTGATCTTTTGTTTTCTTCCTCTGAAAGCGCTAGATTGTCCTTCTGGAACACGAACGCTGGTAATACTACATGTCCTTTGCCTACAGCACTAATAATCTCTTCCTCGTGGTCAAGTATCTGTAACTTGATGTAAACATCTGGTTTTGATGTCATCATTTGTAAAGAGACTAGATGATCGTCCAACACCTTTACAGTATATCTGCAAAATTATTTGGTATTACAAACAAATGCAACAAGAAACTAATTGACAAAACAATGAAACCAAAAACAAAACAAACAGAGACCACATTTCAATAACAAACGTTATCATTGACTCACTTGGATGAACATACAAACCTGAAGATGATTTTCTTTTCATTTGGCACATAATAATCCCTCAGCTCTCTCGTGTGAAAGGATGCATTGACTTCATTCTTACTTGGCGCTGGCAGAGGACTGAGAGAACCAATAAGTCTCATCCGCCATCTATTTGCCATGAGCGGTTGATCTATCGTTCTTGCTTCAGCAACGAATGTGTAGCCTCTCTGTATAGTGCAATGACTTCTTCGTCAATCAAAACGCCAAAAAGGATTGCCACTTCATATGTTAAGCCTTTTTTCAAAATCGCCCTCTGCCGACATGTACAGTAATTTTTAATGCAAAAAAGACTAAAGATTTCGCTCTGCATACCTTGTTTCTTTTGTAGACATATGGCGCAACTTTTTGGAAGACCCTGGGTATTTCCTCTCCCGTGTCATTGTTAACGACACGTAACATGCACGTTGGGATCGGCACGTGCAGTTTCGGTACGCACAGCATTTCCTCCGTCACATAAAATATTTCCCTAAAATGTAGCAATGTAAAAATACTGTACCAAACAGAATATCATTGAAAGATTGGAATCACTATGTCGGCGAAAGAACTATAAATGTCTGGCTGTACAAGCGTATCAAATGCAGAAAGAAATTTTCAAAAGCAGAAACTGTTTCACACCTGAAGACGACAAACCAGGTATTGACAGGCTGGTCTGGATGCGTTCCTGCATAATCGGCGTAAGAAATTTTATTCCATTCGTCTTTGAAGAAAGGGTAATGCGGCATAAGATCAGGATCTGATTTGAAAAGAGATCGCAGCAAGAGACGTCCATTTTCTTCTAGGTTGATCTCCATCACTTCATAAGCCTTCTTCAGTTGTTCTTGCGTTTTTGCATTAATGTCGTTACCTGAAATATGGTAGGTAAAATTTACGTATCCAAAACACGAAAAAACAACGGATGTGTGAAAGAGTAGTAACTCATATCAACAAGAAAGTCCTCCCGCGTGAACGCAAGAGGCATACCGCCCGCCGCGTAGCAAGTGCTCGCCCCGCTGTCCTATCTGGGGGGGGGGGGGGGGGGGAGGGGGGTTGTCCCCTGGGGTA
>JBCAUG010064834.1:0-22985 GCA_038406175.1 Haplosyllis leylae | reverse complement strand
CCCGAGCCAGGTCCAGCTTGGGTGGGGTAGGTACCCTTGGTACCCCCCCCCCCCCCCCGGATAGGACAGCAGAGCGAGCACTTGCTACGCCGCGGTCGGTATGCCTCTTGCGTTCAGGCAGGAGGACATTCTTGTTTTAGGCTGGATTGAAAAGCAAAGCAACTGTTTTGTGATGAATGGAGTTCTTTAAAAGTACAACGCGAAATTCCGTTTTTTTTTCCTCAGGCCGGTAGAAATATCATATAAGGTATGATAATTTTCTTCAATAACAAATTCAATCGTTGCTTTCTCCAGAATTGGAAGAAAGTGATTGGAATCATGTCATGAGATGGATGCCAAACAAGTTACTAAAAAATCATCCTTTGCAAACTAGAACACCACTCCGAGAACGATTACCAGATCTACATACTCTTGGTAAGGATATTCCAACTATGCAAGTACATGTATAACAAAAGTTTCTTGGAGAAATGTACAATAGCATGGCAAAATAGACGCTTTTCCTCCTCTCGGAAAAGGTAACAATAAACATTAAGATACCATCTAAGACTACACCTAGTGAAATAAGATTACTAAACGTAACATTGTAAATACTATTTGTGTTGCTGTTTCACCCCCAGCGTTATGGTAAAAAGGGCACATACTGTTTAGCCAGTAAGAAGTGAAATCAATCAAATATTCGTAAAGAAGGGGACTGAACACTAAGGGAAGGAATCAGAAAACGTAATTTCACCGATACTCAGAGGATTATCAAAGATTATCGAAAAGGAGATTATTGCTCTTCTTTCTTTATATTTAGTCGTGACAGTGATATTGGATATCCTTTTAACGTTGTAGCTGTTGATTTACTCGAGAGGTTATTGAGATTCAACCCTGCGGACAGATTGACAGCTGAAGAGGCCCTGACACATCCATACTTCCTTGATTTACACTGTTCCTATGATGAACACGTCGTCGAAAATCCCTTCTTCATTGAACATGAGGTAAGTTACAGTAGTCTTAGTTTCGAGGTTGATATAGTGATGTGACAATGATAAAATAAACCAAAGTTACTTGTTTTATTTGCCCTAAGTTTTTGAGTGGTCAAACTTATTGGTCGCGATCTTTTAAATTAACTCCGCAATCCATCAAGATCTTTGGTGGTTATACCAAAAGCAGTACCGATATATTCTTTCTGAAATAGGTTGACGATCTTTCTCCAACCACGTTAAAAGAAATGATCGTTGCTGAAGTAGTACAGCAACCTATTTCTTGTGGTCAGAAAATAACTGCAGAAGCCACTTTGCCAAGTAAAATAGTCAATAAAAATCTACGCAACCAAATGATACACAGCAAAGCCACCCTGGACAAATGCAACTTTAACCAGGATACAGGAGGAACACCAATAGTTACAGAATCCAAGGTGACGAATTTTCACCTGACCAGCGAGGATGATATTCCTCCAAAAGTTAAATTCTTCCAAGAGAAGTCTTCTGAGAGCTCAAGCAGCAAACAGTTCAGTATTGAAGAATTGAACAGTAATGAGGAGTCCAGCGATGGTGAAAAAGAATCTTACCAGTCAATGTTAGAACACCTGAATAAACTGAATATGGCGAAGAGCCTGATGGAGACACCGAAGAAGAAAACGGAAGTCATGTTGAAGAAAGAAGTGGAGAAAGGGTACGATGATGAGAAGGATACGGCTGAGTACTCGACCAGAAAATACGAAGAGGACCAAGAGTTGAATATCATGAAGATTAAGTATGATAACGAATGCAATGAAATTTATGATTACTTTAAAGGCGTTGATATATATCAGACAAATGGTGGAGGTGATGCAAAGATATCAATGAAAAGTGCGGAACCACTTCTTATTGAAGATTTCATGTTTCCAAGAACAAATACAGTCATTGATTTGGAGCTGAAAAACAAAATAGAACAAAACAATGAGGGAGGTGATTTTGCAAACTGCAAGAAAAAGCTGACTTTTGATATGTTAATGGCAGAAAATAATGATTCCAACAGTTCAGTGGAATTTAATAAGGAAAAGGAAAATGGTTACGTGCATAATTATGCTAAATGCTTCGAGTCATTGACTATTGACACAGAAGAAATTGAAAATTTCAAGGAATTTTCTCATCCCTCACCAAAAGAATATTCAGACGTAGAAGGAAACAGTTTCAATGGACTTAATCATCAGTCAGTTTCGAACAATTTTGAGAATGGTTTTCAAACGAGAAGTACAACAAATGTACCGCCGTTCTGGAATGCTGAAAGGTTTGAAGGAACAAATGTCGTCACCAATCGCGTGCAAACTACTGATACTGAAGACAGTTGTACAGAAGGTTCCATTACGGAAAACAATAGTAACCTGGTTTCGCTTAAAAAAATTGGAAATAGTCGAGAAAGCGATCTGGACAGTAATATTAGTTCTGATTCCAACAGACTGTACGAAGAATCGCAAACACTTTTAAATTCCGGTTCCTTTTCGTCCACTGAAAAATTAAAGGAATTGTGCGATTCAGAAAACGAAAGATGCAGGACTCCGAGCGACCAAATACCAGACAAAGAAATAATTAAAAGAAAGTTGAATGAACTGAACCAAAAGAAACTCAAGGATATGGCTAATATAGGAGTACCGACAATTGAGGAACATCCAGAGGTTGTTGACAAGAATGATAAAAACCGACCATGGCAAAATGAGGGGTGCCGGCCAAAAATTTTTAACTCTCCTAACGCATCAACTACTGTAGCAACCAATTCGGGGCAAATCCAGCCAAATTTTTCGCAGACTCGGTCAAGAGCAAGAAGCAGACCCATCAACCTGCACAAGTTACGACAGGAAATTAATGAACGCTTAAAACAAGAGGAATTACCAGCCAGCATGGGTGAGCTTGCAGCTGGGGGTGGGTGGGACTTTATTAATACTGAAAGTGAGAGCAGATCTAGTCACCGACACTTGGTGTGTCCCGAGTCTGACTACAACACCAGGAGGAATGCTTCTCTGCACGAGTCTGGTAGACACCATGAAACCACGCAAGATGATTACGCCTTGCCACAACCTCGGTGGCCATGTGGGGAAGTGAATCCAATAGGAAACCAGCAGTCCAATATTAACGACAATAATACCAACAACAGTAATTCTACCATCCACCGCAGAGGCAGCAACAGAGCAACAAGAAGAAAACTAGCCAAGAAAACTAAAGCTTTGTGAAAACTTGCTTATGTATGAAGAGTAGACTTCCTTCATGGATACTACCATATTTTTATGGGGAAAATTTATGTTCCTGCTTAAAGAGCGATAGAGGAGCAATCTGTCATGTGGTTGCCATGAAGGCAGTCTACAGTGATTAGTAAGAACCGTCCTGCTATGCCTATTATGAATGGCATTTTAGAACCTGATGAATTTAATTATCCGTTGATGTACAAACAAAACTGCTGAGAAGTATTACTAGACTAGAAACTAAGGAAAATTTGTACCAGGATATAAGGCGATATTTTTGGCAATGTCGGTATCATTGTGAAAAGAAATAACCGACCACAATTATCATCCAAAATTTCAGTTTCTTAGACAGTTGGTTGTCATTTCACTGTCAATATCAAGGAATATTGAAGCCCTGGGAAATTTTGTGTCCACTGATGAATCCTCCAATACATCCATAGTGTAAGGCAGCTTGCCCGTTGTGGTAAAGTATCAGGTGTGCTAATTATTATTTTCTGTAGTTGTTCAGTTGATTACGAGTGTGATGGATTTTTTATTTGTGGTTTGAAAAAACGAGCATTGTTCTTCATTTTTGGGAGGGTTTTTGGAGGTTATGGAAAATGTTTCGCGGAGGATAAAATTTTATTTATATTTTCCAATCATTTAAGGCATTTAGAATAGGCTTTGCTACCTTTCTGAATTACGTTATCTTCTCCGTTAGGTAGTTCCGATTTTTGAAATACTTGACTGAAAATTTTAAAAACGTGAACCTTAACACTACTAAACGATTACGTGTTTCGCACTAGAAGTGACTGGCAAGAATTACAATTATGAATTGACATGATTTTTTGTTATGTTAATGTACTACACAATGGGCGGACCATGTTGGAAATTTTGTTTTGCCTATTTACGATAAACCCGTCAGTTGTTTTTGTTGGTGAGAAGGCGGTATTGGTCATAAATGACCGGTTCTCTGTGTTAGTGTGATTAATGGGAATTTGAACTGCGATAAAAAGAATTGTTTGTTATTGAGGAATTGTGAATTGATTAAAAGATTTCGGTGGGTAATGTACACGAAATGCTATGTTAGCATTAACAGACGGTCAGTGTAATTTTTGTGAACAAGAGTTTTTTAAGTCTGCAAGAAAAAAGTGAACACTTCATAAAGGACTTTTCACCCTTTCTTAGTGTTGACATTCTCGTTATCACAGTGCAAGGGAGTAGAGTTTTAAGTGTCCTTTGTGATAAAAGTTCGCTGTATTTTGCTCTGGTGTTGGTGAAACATAAATGCATTTGTCAATATCTTTCAAATTTTTAATTTAATCCAAAGTTTATACTTATTTCATCAATATTTACTTACGCAGATGCAACTGCATTTAAATTATTCAGGTATTCATTTAGACCTGCGATACAGACGAGTGTGCAAAAATTCTTGTATTTTCCCGTAGTCAATTTTACCGATCTTTTGCATTTGGACAGATATCCTTCAGACGCTTGCTATGTGCATTCGTTGTTACCAGAGGCCTCTGATATAGTTTTTTTTTTTTTTGATTTATTACTTGTGCCTACTTTTCTGTGTGTATATGTGCCAACTGAATGTATGTTAACTGTGTTTTTTTTTTCTTTATAAAAAGGAAAAAAAAATTTTCTGCTTTGTGCAAAGTAGCAAGCAGATTTGCATCATGTGCAAGTTTTTTGAAACCCTTAAGCACACGACGTATCATTGTGATGAATAGGTAAAACGTACTTTCTTTATAAATCATGTTATACTTGTATTGTTGAACCCAATTAAAGTTGTATCACAAAATAATGATGTCAATCTGTTCTTTTCGTATTAAAGACAACGGTATATTAGGTTTGGCAATTTTGTACAAATCGGAAAAAAATACATAGTTAAAGCCACGGAAAGCTAGTACTTTTTCATCACCATAAGTAAAAACGAAACTTTGATGCAAGAGACGAAAGGCCAATTGGAAATAGTGCCGAAGTATCAATTGATATGATCACTCTTCCAATAGAGATTGTAGTTTGAAGGACTGTACCCCTACTTGCATCTCTGAAGATCTTATGTGAAAGAAGGATGCTCATTTGGTGAACACTGCAAGTGTCACACAATGTTCAGAGCGATCGCAATCCAAAGAGTGGTGGTCTTGACTAAAGTTCTTTCGAATCGGCTGAAGATATAATTGCTGCATGTGAGACCTCCAATGCCAAAAGTATGTGCCGACAACCAACTTGCACAAAGTTTCAAACCTGCGCCAATTACGTGCAGAAGTACTGTCCGTTCCTGAAATATGAGAAAGGGCATAATTAAACTTATGGCAACACGTGGCTTAGCAGAGAGTTCCATAAATTAAGATGTTAGGGCCCGTTCCCACTTGACGACGACGATGCATATTTTTGTCGTCGGGAATGGGTGTTGCACCCATTTCTGACAGCAAACAGAAATAGGTTGCATGGTTACCAATGAGACCACTTCACACTTGACGACAAGAAAATGATGTCGTTGTCACCAAGTGGGAACGGGCCCTTAAGGAGGTATGATACTGACGAGTAGAAATACTTTCTGCTAAACTACATTAATTCTAATACAAAGTGATACATCCACACAGTATTAAAGATTGATCAAGACTGAGGAGCTGCAGAGAGATATACTGTACGGTGTGTGCATAGAATTACTCATCCAAATTATTGGCTAATGGCATATTGTATCTTAACTGGCATAACTGGTATTGTGTAACTATAAATTGCTGAAAATATAACTCCCATAGAGAAAGCATAGGGCACATGTTAGCTAAACTGTCAAATTAATAAAACCATTGAAATGCCTTTGTTAACTGATAACATAACATCCTCTCTTGAAAGAATTAAATTCTATTTATGAAATCTATGCTGGATTTTGCAGATTGGAACCTGATACACAAAAAAGAAACATTCTAATGACAAGCTCCTGAACATATTGAACACACCATAATATATGATGAAATGAATATGACGAAAATTTAACTTCCATGTTATCATTATGGGAACTAAATAGAATATTCTTTCTAACACACTTGGAATATCACACAAATTGAAAGTTTGTCAGTATCCTGCTGTGCTGGTTACATGAAAGTATCAATTAGAATGCTTTTTCTTGACATTCTTATGTTTTAGTTTTCTTCTATCAGCCTCTTGGGTAGAAACTCTTTGGTACTACATGTTGAATGTCTTGGGCTTCCTGGTCCAGTTGTGGCTCCAATTATACCTGGTATAGAATCAGATTTCTTGGCTGGAGAATGTGTCTCTGGTGGTCAAGATGATACTGATTGTGATGTGGTGCTGGCTTCGAGAATAGAATCTTTGTAGAAGTTACCAGACCAACATAGATTATCAGAATAATCATTCTCAGTAGTAGAAGGTACTTGACTGGGTTTGATGAAGTTTCTATTTCTCCTGTAGGTTGTGCCATCCTCAGTATCCATGGTGAAGGAGCCAGGTTCATGTAGAATTACCTTGATCCAACCTGGACTACATCTATGAGTTTGGGAGTCTTGATACCATACTGCCTGGTCTGGTTCAAGGTCCACCTCATTTGTAGAAATCCTTTCTTCTGTAGGAATCCTTCTTTCTTAGCATACAATCTATTCTGTTATATAACTTATTCTATCATTCATGAGCTGTGATGGTAGAACTGACAAGCTGCTCCTCATCTTTCTACCAAACAGAATTTTTGAAGGAGATGGAATAGTATTGGATGTGGGGTGTGCATCTTTGTTTTTCCAGATAGAAATACCATGGTTTTCCTTGCATCATTGTCTATTCCATTAGTTGTTAAGAAACTTTAACCATGGACTCCACAGATTGGGGGTAGTGAGGTGAACTGGTCCTGTGTCCTATTCCTGATTCTTGCATGTAGAATTTCAATTCTTCAAGGATATAGCATGGGCCATTATCTGACCTGAATAGGTAAGGCCTGCCATGTTCTGAAAACACAATTCTGAGTTCCTTGATCACTACTCCTGTGGTAGAATTTGGAATTCTTCTCATGATTAGAAACTTTGAAAAGTAATGCATTAGAATTAGAAAGTCTTGCTTCTTCCAATAGAACATATCTGATCCTAGTATAGCCATGGATGGGGCAGCACATGTGATACATACCTGAATTTCTCCTGAGATTTGGTTTTGTTTTGTTCTTGACAAGAACACATTTTTCTATTGCCTCCTGGATATCCCTCATATGTCCAGCATGAATTCTATCCAGATAGACATCTTTCAGACTTCTAGACACTAGAATCTTTCTCAATTTGAAGAGAATATCTTCTGAAGCAGTAAGTTCATCACTGTAATTCCAGTATGGTGGAAGAGATTTGGACACTTTACTCCTTTTGGTCAATCATCAACTGGAAATGAGCTTGGATGAAGACTGCAATTCTGTGTCTTTGATTGTGGCTTATTGGAGTTCTCTACTGTCTCTATCCTGTAAATTGGAAGTTGCAAGTATGTTAACTGCTCTGATCACTTATTCTATGTGACTGTCTTCCATTCTTTGCAGAGAAACATGACTGAGGACATCTGCAATAGAATTATTCTTGCCTGGAATCCATTCAGTGTAGAACTGATAAGGCCAACTTCTTATTGCTGTCCTCTGTATCCTGGGTGACACATCAACCAAATGCTTCTTAAATATGGAGACTACAGGTTTCTGGTCTGTCTACAGGGTGAAAGGATTTCTATATAGAAAGTAATGAAACTTTTCCATTCTCCATATAGCTGCCATTGCCTCTCTTTCCTGGTTCTGGTAATTCTGTTCTGCACTTGTCAGTGGTTTTGAAGAAAAATTGATAGGTCTTTCTTCTTGTAGAATTGCAGTTCCAAAACCCTTCTTAGATGCATCTGTCTGGAGTACTGTGGATCTATCTGCATTCCTCTCAAAGTAGGGAAGTATGATCTTGTGGAATTCCTCCTTGATCCTTGAAATGCATTTCTATGCTCTTCACATACAATGTAGTAGGTATTCTTTATAATCATCTTTCTCAATGGATCACACAATTCTGTAAGTTTTGGACTGTATCAATTCAGGAAATTCACAAGTTCTAGAAATGAATGCATATTTCTTTGTCTTCTGAAAACTCCATCTCAAGAATAGAATTAATCTTCTTTGGACCTGGACTGATTCCCCGTGGATTCCACATAGATCTGTGTCCAAAGAATGACACTTCTTTCTTGAACTGAAGTTAAATTTCTGTCGTGTTCAGCTTCCTTGGATCCATAAATGAACCTGTCATTGCCCATTTGTTGACATTCTTTCCAAAGTGAACACAACAATGATAATAACTTGAATTACATAGTTGCACAAGTGAAGATATAAAGAAAAAGATGATTTGTGCCTTGTAAATGTGACATTTTTTCCGAGAGCAAAAGACAATAGAATGAATCACCTCGATAAATTTTAAAAAGAGAAATTCAAATTGTGTCACTTAGTAAAATTTGAAGTGCACCTGGTATTTCCACGTCGAAAGTCCGCCTATTCCAGAAATGATACGTTCCTATTTGTGGTGTTGAAAATTGTCAATTTACGAAATAAAGTGTAGATTATATCATTTGAAATAATTCTCGACACTGTACCATTTTTATGGCATACTTTATCAGTTTGTGTTACTGATTTAAAATCGATGTTTTGGATCAATATCGCATGTCTAAGTTCAACTTCTTCTATAGCTTGGATAGATCAGGTACATTTCAGAAGTATAAATTTGATATTAACATAAAGTAACGAAAGAAAAAAAGCACCTGTGTTGGAGTGACCTGAATTTACGATGAAGATACTTTTGTGACTAAGAGAAATTAAATGCAGCTGAGTTTACACAAAATGTCGGCAATCTGGCCAATTTCTGATAGAATCTGACGGCATTTGGCAGAATAAAAAGATAAATTGATGGAAAACTCGAATATTATGATATTGATTGTTGATGGGCTAATTCTTAGTGAAACCAGATCTTGAAGGGCATTGATAATCAACTGGGATGACATTTTTACACGTTGATATTGAGACAATAAGTGTCGAGTATGGGCAGTGTTCACTACTTAAATTGATTGCAATGTTAGGCTTTGATTCAAAAAGACAATTTAGAGGGAGCAAACATGTTTTCAAACAAAATTTAGGATATGAAAAGTCACATAAATATTTATTAGACTTCTTTGAAATTTTGTAGGATAACTAACCTATTGGTAATCTTTGAAATGTCTTAAAGAACTAAGAAATCATATTACACTTGGTTGGATTTATTGTTTGTTTCAAAACAGCAGAGGGTGCGGTTAATATTGGAAGAAGGCACTTTTTGTCAGTGAAGGGAACGAACACACAACAGATCCCTCAATTGGTAGTTTGTGAATATTAATCCATCTGAAAAAATACCAGTAGAGAAACTCCTAGTCCGGGTGTTAATTACATTAATGAACAAGTTGACTGTAAACGGCACAAAATCTTCTGAAGCTTTACAATATTTCAACTTTAGGTATTCATTCAGATTTATTAGGGGGTCTTTCAGGTTTATTGGGGGGTCTTTCAGATTTATTAGGGGTCTTTCAGATTTAGTAGGGGGTCTTTCAGATTTATTAGGGAGTCATTCAGATTTATTAGGGGTCATTGGTGTGGAGGAAGCTGCAGGCAGATCTGCTGCTGCCTATGTCAGCTGATTCCACACATATGCACTGCAAGTTTTGGTGTGGAGGTGAAATGTCTGTCTGCCTCATGTATCAAAACAATACTCTCTGAAGCAAAGCAAAGCAAAGCAAAGCAAAGCACAGCACAGCTTCAGAAATAATTAACCTAAAAAGATGTAAAAATGATGTACAAGAATTTTATTCATGATGACTATTGCAACATCCGCGAACTAGCCAATCGGCTCCATTTGACAGAAACATTTTTCTTTCTTAATTGATAGATCATTTTCGCAACCTCCCCGAGCCATGCACTAATGGCAACATTTCCATGTTATCTTTGATAGGTCCGCTATGTGTTGGGGCACCGAAACCAGTCACATCGCTTGATGATGTTTGTAATGAAGAAGCTATCTGTGAGAAGTTTCCTGAAGCTCTTTGTATCCCCGATCTGTGCACGGGACAACCTCGATTCTTTGATATCCTCAAAAAACAAGAAGTCAACTGCAAAGACAGTAAGCAATTTTATCTGCATTTGTGGAAGAAAACAATTTTTGTTGTTTAAAGTGACTTTTAAAAGATAAACATTCAGGCATATTAGGTATCATATTGAAAGTTGTTAAATTTTAGAGGAAAGTTTGTGTCACCGACTCAAAGCCGATGCTATGAAGTTCAGTGTGCTTGGGGACGAAGAAAGACACATCTATGACTGCAATCCAGATGGGACATTCCAGTAAGACTACCCAGCTCAACAGCTACTTGTCTGTCTGTCTATGTTGAATCTAAAACTTCGGAACTTCTTGAGCGAGGAACTTAAACATACTAATACATTATTATAATACTTAGGTTAAGTTTGAATACAGAAGTCATTGGGTCACACAGTAGGAAATTATTTTGCATAATTTTCAACCTTGCATTTTCATCTGAATGTCAGTATCATTTAAGATTAAGGATAAATGAAGAACATTTTATGTTCTATTTTAAATGTTTTTGTAATCTGATATGTAATGCTGATGGTGGGAGTTGGACTTAAAGGCATTCCTGTTCTGTCATCTAGTCAAAACTTTGCTGTACTGTTTTTTCAGACCGACACAATGTAATCAGAACCGGTCCGTTTGTTGGTGTGTAAACGACAACGGTGAAGTTTTACCTGGAACGAAACAACCAACCAACCAAGATACCAGACATCACTGTCGCAAGTGTCATGCTTTATATCTCTCCTTTTCAGCCACTTCAATGATACGTGTCATCTTCCATTATCATATTGTGACACACAGCAAATTACGTCACTCTTCTTTCAAGGTGTCACGTTCTTTTTGCGGCCAAAAATCTTTGCAAAGATTACTTTGTGTTTATTATCCTGGACATCAACTTGTATTAGACCAGCTGCACTGGATTTTTCAATTTTGATTTCTTTCTCTTCTAGAAAAACAGCTAACGAAGGAAGTTTTGATGAGTTTCTCGATAGACGAAGACATAGACATGCTAAAAGGGAAAACGGAGGAGTTCCTACAGTAGGTTTTAGAAAACATAGCAAAGATATTATTCCAGCAGTAACTTCCTTTGCCAACAGAGCACCTTTGTTATCTGTTCATCGGTAATTGTTCATACTTCTAGAGAATGGAAGTCAGAAATCAGTTACACTTTGGATATGGACGAGGAATACATTACACAAATGCAGGTATTCTTTGTAAAAAATAATTTCATGGAAATTAGTCCTTTTGTTTTTTATTTCGGGTTTGGGGTTGAATCTTTTGTCACTCTGCTGCTCTGAGGTATCCTCAGATTCACTCAAGTGCTGCACCTACTTAACATCTTACCAAATAGATGTAGTCTTGCTCTAAGGAATTAAACGACTTTGAGTCTGACTTCAACAATGAACCTGTTATTTCAATAATCAAACTACGATGTTTTGTTTTATTAGTTGGACTACGTGGATGATTTGATGGTCATCTCGTTTGAAGTAATTCCTGATGGAACCACCGACCTCGCGGCTCAGCTGGATTATCTCAAGAGAAAGGTATCAACCAAAATTTCCTTCAGAGAACATTTGCACCCCAAATTTGTGTTAACATGAGTTTTTGCGTCGTAAACGAACTCATAGTTGCTCTGTGTAATTGCTACATTTCCTTCTGATTTTCCAGATTGCGATGGAAGACTTTTCCATTGAGTTTGAAGACTATGAGTATTGGGCAGTGCCGGATGAAATATTCCTGGATCAAATACACGACAATCTCCTGGATCTCTACGGATCATCTTCCTATGATCACGAAACGGATGATGGAGGATCAGGAGGTACTGCCGGCATTGTCGTTGGCTCCGTACTCGCCAGTATTCTCGTTTGTGTTGCAATAGGAGCAGTGATATTCGTAAGTGATTGATCGATTTCTTTTAATCCATCGCGTATGTGATTATTCAATTGAAGTGTAAAAAATAAAAGTCTTTTATTATTACAAAAACATTAGGGTGAAGGCAGTTTAGGCACGTTTTAATGCTTGGTTTACCGTAATTAAACCTTGGTAGAGTTCTTGTAGTTTTCTATCAGATTACACTCAAATTGTTTTCTTATCTTAAAAACAAGAAGGTTCGTTGCCATATTAGATCTTATTGATCTTGTTCCCTATATTGTTTATATTTGTAGTTTGTGAAGCGGAAGAAAGACGAAAACTCGGATGTGAGTTTATTCCATCCCCTTTTATTGTGTTTTTAATAATCTTCTGAATGTTTAATTGCTTTCATGTATCAATATATATATATATGTATTCGGTCAATCACAACCAAATAGCATGCATGATATTTATATTTTGATGTGTGAACATTTGTATATTCTAACAGGAAATGGAAACTTCATTTGGCACCTCAGCATTCAGTAACAATGGATTTGAACAATTCCACAACTCGTCGGTGCCACAAGATTCTGACCCCGTTGACTGTTCTGATGTCACGTTAGATACCCCAACGTCAAATTCTGAAGCATAGTTTATCTTTACAGTAGGTTCTGACTTTTTATTCAGTGAAATGTTTTTACTATGAATCAACGTTTAAAAATTTGTTTTAGTATGGTACAGAGTTAAACTTTTTGCTGTTCATCTTCGCACAGAGTTTAACTTTTTGCTGTTCATCTTCACAATTCTTGCAGTCGAACTACTTCTCCAATGAATTTTAGTAATTCTTTGTATCAATTACATTTTGCAAAATCTTTACCCGTGTTTGTCACTCAGTTAATTAGTAATCCCTTAGTTATTGGAGCAATAGAAAGTCAACCGTCATCATAAAAAATATAATTAGCAACATTACTAAAAATTATCGCCGAATATGGCCGCCCAGTGAGCCAGCATTGTTGCGGTGTTAATGAATAAAATAGCATTGTGAATTATTTTCCGCGCAAAATGATTGGTCAGCCAAAAAAGCGATTAATGCTTCGTTAACGGTTTTGAAAATAACTATTATCCTAATTTATCCTGAGTTCTATTATATCGAATTTTGATTTGTTTTTGTCGGTTTTCTGAACGTTGCTGAAAGTTTGTTGTGCAGCTTCAAAAAGCCAACATCCCTTCGTTATAATTCCATCTTTTTGTCCAATCTGAAATTCACAATTTGACGCAATAAAACAGGTGTATTTTAGAATTAATAGTTTGATTTCCATTGGTCAGTAACTAACTAATACTGGCTAACTAATAAGATTGAAAATTAAATCTATGTTTTTTGGAATGTTTCCTTTACCCAACAATATTTTGCTTCTCCTAAAAATGACCAATAATCGTTCATGTGCTCTCTGTATGGGCAAGTCTCACAATCGTAGCAGGACAGTGATAAATAAAATCCTAATGGAAAGGCACTTGTTGATAATGAGTTGTAAGGGGAAGGCCTCTGAGTTAACCAATAGGCATGATGTAAAATGCGTGGTTTATTTTATTTTTGGAGGGAGGGGATAGAGTGGGTGGATTATAGAACAATTCAATTGTTCTTACTCATGGTCCACATTATATGACTTGAACTGGAATCCATGGTAATACTGTGAATTTTATACCTTTCTATGACATTGAATTAGTTTCAAAAGGACTTATTTGGATTTCAATAGAATTTTGATATGTGAATTTGTTGCATGAATTAGCATGACTTGTGATACACACAGTCAGAACTGGCAGAAGAAAAATGTTGTCAAAAATTTTTAGTTTACACCAAACTCTCACCAGTTGTCTCATACAACACCACCACCGCCCCTCCCCTCCCTCCCCCTGAACAAATGGGAATTTGGGATTAAAGCTATTCTAGACTCAGGAACAAAAGTTGAAAACCCGTCACTTTCTGCCAAATCCTGGCAGAATCCTGCCAGCATTGACATGCAAAGGGATTTGGCAGAAAATGATGAATTATAGAAAAACTCGAATGTGTAAAATAAATGCAGTAAACACCTGGAAGTAAGATCACACAAGCAAGGTCAGATTATGCAGTGACGGATCCAGGATTTCCCAGAAGGGGGCGCCAACCCCTAGGGGCGCCAACCCGCAGGGTGGGGGTGCCAGGCTATAATTTGGCCAAATATTCCCGAAAAATTGCATGAAAATGAAATAAATTGGACCAAAGGGGCGCGTGTCCCTGGCGCCCCCTTGGATTGAGATGTGACTGTTACTATTTTATTCTGAAAGTTTAATTCATTCAACGACACTCACTTTGATCAGCATGCTGAAGGCAACGTTTTTATGTGACTGAGTGCATACTTGTAATATTATGAATGATGCCTTTATCAACTTTGATGAGAAATGTAATGCATCAGGAAGTCATCTGGTAAATGACTTGAGTTAAGCTAGCCTCACTAAATAATCAGATTGATATTAATGCTAGGGTCACAAAGGGTTTTGGAATTTCAGTAATGTGATGCATCTGTAAGAAAATGAGAATGGACAGTACTAATTTTTCAAGGTCCGAGTGTGAAGGTCGTGTTTACAATTTTGCAACAACACTTTACACAACTCTTATCCAATTTGAGTATTTCGGTCATTTCCAAAGTTGACAGTGTCTTTTTGTGGCTTTCACTTCAATTTTCTTTTCTTAGTGTTTGTGGAAGAATTATATGGTATAACTACAAAAAAACGGACCTCGCATAATATTTATGATACAGAATGTATCATTTTGGTTACTTTCCTAAAGACACATTCAACAAGGGATACCTTAAAAATTTAATTTTGCTTAAATATTTTTTACAAACAACACAGATTTTACTTGGCATTGGCAAAGATGGTAGCAAATAAATTCCACAGCAACAACATTACCTCCAGTGGGAATGGATCTGGTGATCTCTGTATTGTGAGTCCAACACATTAACTTTACAATGCATTTCACTTACAAGGGAGCATAGTAAATTGTAGGGGTAAACAAGGACTAGAGAGCTCCATACAAGACCATATGTGATCAAACAAAAGGATATGTCTGGAAGTGAAGCATTTCTATTGGGTCCAATTGAAAAATTCAAGATGATGCTCTACCACTACAAAACCTTATATTTTTTTAACCCCCTCCTAAAAAAAGGGCTTTTTAGTGATGCTCCCCAACCATTTGCAGGCTGTGATTCTTAAGTCTGAGACTTTTAAAACCCTCATCAAGTCATGAATATCACACTAATTCTAGTTAATCTACATGAAAGTCAGTTGGTGCATTAAAAAGTCAGATGCTCTACGACTCAATGAATATAGGGAAAAATAACCAACTTGGAAAGCATGGTTTCGGGTCATTGCACGATATTATGAGAACATGTTATCTCAATGAGGACATCCTACTTCGACACTGACTTCGCTTAACAAAAGAAGTTGACTAAATTTCCCTTAATTCATTGCTTCGATTACTAGATGTACTCCCATCGGAATAACTTATTTGTTTGAGGAAAAATTTTGCCATTATTTTGCTCATCACTTTATTAACATTATCAACTTTGTCTTGTACTTGGAAACCCGATGGTGAACTTTCAAAATTATAATAGAGTGAAGTATTTTCCTCTCTCAATTTGTTTTGGATGGCATTTCAAAGGATAACATTTGAACGGTGAATGAGCTTACGTCCAGGCTTACGCTATTCTTT
The DNA here is from genome assembly GCA_038406175.1 of Haplosyllis leylae. NCBI lineage: Eukaryota > Metazoa > Annelida > Polychaeta > Phyllodocida > Syllidae > Haplosyllis > Haplosyllis leylae. The sequence continues at coordinate 7,090 of JBCAUG010064834.1, read as the reverse complement.
ATTTTTTTCTGTAAACGCTGTTATTTACCCATACCCTGACACGCTACAAATTAGAATAACTACTCTGCAGGAAACATGCCTGTCATAAGCAATTACTCAAAAGCTCGTCCTACACTGCGGCTTGTTACGTAGTTAGATACAAGAGGACTGGTACAATTGTCAATCCTGGATGATTAAACCCGCGCGCGCTGTGTCAATTGAAACAAGCACTTAAGCACGTACGGGGAGCAATTTTCTGCACTTTCGCACACTTGATTCAGGATTTCATAAATCCAGTAAAAGTTGCTGCTTTAGCCGTGAGAAGTAGGCGATTCATTTCGAGCTGAACCCGCATACTTTGATTTGCCTTTTATTTTCAATGACTCAAACACCTAAAATTGTATTATCAACATTTATTTTTTTCCTTCTCAATAAATCTGCATAACAAACGTTCAGGTTTTTGGCAAGCGTTTTCTTTGGCACGAACATCATGAAGCAGTTTGTCTTAACTCTGCTACAACAGTGATTGAAGTCTTACAACCAATTGGAATTCACCATTTTGCATTAAATTACACTTATGTTACATGTTGACGTATGTGTAATATATTTTCTTTACCTCTTAGTGAACACAGTATATTAATTAACTTCAATAAATACCGTTCAGCGAGGTTACTGTGTTCACTAAAAGACAATCGAGGTTTTGCAAATAACACAACTCTTGACATTTCTGTACAAGATTGACATCGAGGGGTTTTCAAAAGTTTCAGCAAAAATTAAAGTTGCCTCCAGTCGGATAACTAACCGTCAATGTTTAGAAGTCTGATGCTTATACAATTGTACTAACCAGACTGTGTTGAATAGGATATCTTGAAACTTTTGTAGTTCAGTTTAAAGATCTCCTTTTCAATTCATGTCTGGTTACCACAATTGGATAAGCATCAGACTTCTAACCCAGTAATGGTCAGTTGTAAGTTCAGTTCCCACTGGAAGCAACTTTGTTTTTTGCTGAAACTTTTTAAAGCCTCTCGACGTCAGTTCTGTACAGAAATATCAAATTTGTGTTATTTGCAAAAAAACCTCAAATACGTAGCCATTGAAATAAGAATTATTGTAGCCGAAGTTGTTCCTAGTTTCCTCATCAAAAAGTTGCGCATTTTAAACCAGTTAAAATAATATCTTCGTAGCCTCCAGAAAACAAAACTGTGTCATATTACATGAAATAATCTCATACTCATTGAGTTATTACTGTACTCAACAAAGTATGATTCGTGAATAAATGTAGTTTGAGTGGCACAAATCAATTAATAATAATATATGGTCAATTATCACAATAAACAAATATATCTCAATCCAAACAAGCACGTTGATCTAATAGGACTCTTTTCCTCTGCTGTACGCCTGATCTTTTAACATAATACAGTCAAGTTCTGGTACGTCTCAATTCTCTTGAAAATAACAAGAGATGTTAGTAGCGACTTTTACTCAAATTTAATGTAAACATTACTGAATTCATCTCAGAGTCATTTAACAAATAAAACTACATCTAATTTCTCGATATTTTTCACACACTAATGCATACGCCAGCGTACGTAGTGAGACTTATTGTAGCCGTCTTTTCTTCAAAACAGTCACACCCTGTTCAAATACGTGATGAGATCCAAAACTACCATGACTGCTAAAAAAAGTGTGGTGCTCAGATTTGTTCTTCGTAGTGTTTCCCACGATAATGTATCGTTTCATTTTCCTCATATGCGTTCACTTACAACGTCAAAGAGTGAATTATTGACACGTTATAAATAATTCCATGGTTAATACTGAAGACATCTGTTACAACACAATATTCAGTCAGTCTAAAACCCCCTTGGTGGCTTTCCAATATCAACCAATATGTGAGTAAATAGGGGCTTTTTCGTTATAGACACAACCTTATACTGTAAACTGTTAAGTCCGTCAAATTGGAATCTTCTTGTTCCAGTGTACAACAGCTTCGCCCTAGAAAAACAAAAAAATTGGTTCTTGAAAAGGCATAAATAAAGAGCAGCAATAATTAAGTGCGACTTCAAGGTAGCTTTAAGCATTGATGTGAGAACTACTTCTTTACCTTTTTCTCCAATCTGCAGGTTTTCTTTTCGTATGTTTTGCCATTTTATACCTGGCAACAGCTTCTACTGGTCTTGTGATTTTCAGCCCAACATGCATAATTCTGAAATTGAATTATGGACTAAATTCAATATTTCGGTTCCCCTGGATTTAGGTCCTCTAAATCGACTTACTCAAAATCCAGACGACTCCAATGTTTATGCGGCCGCAAATTTTACTGTAAATTTATGATTATTATTCAAATAAAGCAGTTCGAGTGCAAAATATCAAACAAGATGACTTATTAGCTGTTCTGATTTGCATTAATTAATCTAAAACTTTCATGATCAGTTTAAGGAGATCAAGTTTAGTTATTGAAAAGCGTTCCAAACCTGTACGCCATGTCATCGTCTTCTGCTCCCCAGCCCCAGTACAGGTTTGAATACCCGTTCACTCTCTGGAAATGTTCGGTTCTCAAGTTTAATACACCACCCACCAATTCCTGATACGCCAACCTGTGAAAATAAAAGCGGGGGGGCTCTTAGCTGCGTAATAAGGTTCCACAGTGACTCAAAAGAATGGGAAAACACCCAAACACAAAATTATGAGATTTGTCTACAACTGTATAAATTGATCACTACAATCCCCTAATTGTGTCATTGACAGTCCAGGCACATCTTTAACTGTGGTGGACATTAGTAAATGTGATTTACAGGGTCGGGCTGCGCGAAGCTGTTGAAATGCTTCAAAGTGACCGGAGAAGGAATTACATTCAACTCTTGTCGTGTTGTACTATATTTGAAGGTAGTGTTTCATTTGAGGATGAAATGGGGATATTTATTTTTTGCGGAACTTGCATTTGGACATGGACAACTGATCAAAAAATGTTTTCAAGTTTAATACCGTGTACATTCCACAGCAGTTATTTCAGCTAAAACTAGCCATTTCAAATGGCTCAAATTTGTCAAGGACACACTCCGACAACTATCAAGTCATACTCCAAGCGCAAGTCGACAATGCAGCAGTTAAACAACTCTGCTGTCTTTTGCCAAAGATTTCTCCCAAACCCTCGCAAATAACTTACTTGTATCCCATGTTGTCTATGGCTACAGACATGTGTCTAGGTTGAGGAGGACAGGAATACATGTTTCTATCGTCTTCTGGGATCAGGTCCACGTCATGGAAAACAAAGCACTGATATCCGTACAGCTTGAGTGCCTCCACAAAAGCAATGTTCATAATCCGTGCTTTGTTGAATGTGTCTGAACCGAACTGCGAAGTGCAAACGGCAACCAATTAATCACACGATAAAACAACCAACCATCACAAGAGAATGCCAACGTTGCTACTTTTGTAGGTACAACAAAGGTTCAGTTTCAAAGAACAGAACATCACAAGTGTATTGGAATTTACTATCTGGAGAGAAAAATAACATTTCATAAACAACAATTTATTTGAAGTGTAGCGAACTATGCTGTTAAAAAAAGAAACCACTTGTGCGGGGTTTTTTTGTTATTTGTGAAAGAACAGCGGCATGGGTTCATGGTATGAAACTAAAGGTCAAAAATAAATACTATTTCCATGAATGTCGAGAGGCGTGGGTCGAGATTAACAGTCAGATTCTGCTGATACAATGTTTGCTATGGCAAAGGTCTTGGACAGTTCCTGTATTTTTCTGGAAAACGCAACTATCTTATTCTCTGACCTATCATGACTCTTACCTGTTCAACTACCATCACAGTGTAATCAAGCTGCTGCTTCCGAAGCATCGGGTGTAAGTGGTAGAGAAGCAGGGAGAGATGTTCCTCTCTGTCTCGATAAGGGATGATCACCGCCACTTTATGCCTCGCCATGCAGTGCTTTGGTCTCCACATACCTCCCGGTAATAATTCCGGATTTGCAGCAATAATGTCAGATGTAGTGTAGTTTTCTCTTTGAAGCTCAACGTGCAGTTTGCCTTCTATAAACCAAACGAAGAAAGAGGTTGAAATAACTATTGGCAATGCGTTGCTCACACAAAAATGTGTAGGCTGTTCTGACATTAATTAAGATGTATTTTTCAAGAGGAGATTGTTCTTTTTTGCTTCATCAATCTTTAATTAATTACAGCGAGAAACGCATTTCCAGTTTAATTAAAATATAGCATTTAAGCGCCACTTAGTAATATTGAAAACCCATTTTATGACAGACTCGCTTTATTAAGAAAGTAATTTCTTGCATCAATCATTGTTGCTCGGTGGCTTATCCGCTCTTTCTAACCCAGAATGTGCTTTTTGATCAAGAAAGAACAAAACAAAATTAAGAAGATTTATCATCAGGAAAAAGTGGTGCATAGCCCATAAATAGCAACATTGTTCGCAATGTTACATTGTAATGTATTAGCGGCAAACAGATACATACGACCTTTGAAAGAGATGTCAGTTTTGAAATTACTTACGAAGGCCCGGAGGAATTGACGGACAGTAGCTGAGTGCTCTCTGCGTTGTGTCTACTGGCACTTTTCTTGATTGGCTCATTTGTTGAGTTTTCTGGGTCAGTAGAGATTCTTTAGAGGACTGCCCTGATACTGGAGCCTTTTCTTCGTGTTGCGTTGTTATGAACTGAACGATGCGTGAGTAATGATCAAGGCTGGAGGAATTGAGATCTGTATGTTTGGTGGCCATATTGTTAACAGATGTTATAGTCCTAGAGCCTCTATCATCTGAGCTGTTACGATGATCCAGATGGAATGTGTTGGCCACATTGTTAGGATGGTTTTGTTTATGGATACTGTCTGTGCTGGATGAACTGTTAGTATTGGATGATTCTGGATGACGTCTTTGTGAGTAATGCATTGAACTTCGGTTACTTTGATCAAGCTGGTTGGCAGATGTTAACACAGTTGGAGTCACGTTTGGCACAGCTTCATTCAGAGAACTGTTACTTTTTATATTGTCTGTAATATGCTGCTGTGTTTGTGATTGAAGTGATTGTTGAGCAATGGCACGAGTTAATTTAACAGCATCGAACTTCGTGTTCAACAATGTTGCTTCTTGCCTACTGCTGACAACGTCTGTATCACCAGTCGTCCGCCCCGGATGCGATGGCAAATGGTTCGCCACTCGGGATTGGTGTGACTGGTAATTTTCTTGTTCAAAATCCTGCCGAAGGTCCCGGCCCTGATCAGTGGAATCTGTCCTCTTGGTAGTTAACTGCGGTTCAGCTGCTTGACGGATGATGGCAGCTATTCTCTCTGCGTTTATTTGGTTCTGGAGGAGTCGCCTGTTCAGTTCGATTGACGGGACATTTTGCAGCATTAGTGAATGGAGATTAATATCCATTTCACGAAGCTCCAGCTGCAGCTTGCGCATGTTGTGTACACTACGTCCACCGTATCTTCCGTTATGAACGACCAGAATCTGAGACAGAGTCAACATTACAAGGACGATGAGTAGAAGCAAGAGAAGCACTGGAGGAATATCCCGCCTCTTAAACATTCTCCACCGGACCCATCCATACAGGACACCTTGCACAACCTGCTCTTGTCGGTTTATTAGACGTTGTGTTTCTCTTCTTAAGATTCCCTCTTGACCGACTTTAACAAAATACCTAAAGTGACACAAAAATTATAATATTTATATGTATATTATTATGCACTATTCAATCCGAACAACTTTGAAATATATTCTTCAAAAGAAGTATCTGTACAGTACATCTGTTCCCATATTTATTTTTGTTTTATACCTTTCAAACGTTTTGAACACAATGAAATTCCCATTTTGAGCGTAATGGAACACATGTCATGAAAAGTGTCGAAAGAAGAATGAAGAGCTATTTAAGTTTTCAGAGCATCATGTACGCTAATGGGTGGATCCACTTTATACTTTCAACATGAAAAAAACAACGTCTTCAATTCTTTCCTACGTTCAAACTAAAACTCTGCTACTTTGCCTATTTGTTTTTATGCAAAGCAAAAACATGCTTTCTAATCGAAGTGTACGCCTTTTCTTTTTCCAGGCATAGGTCTACGCCCATGCTAGTCTAAATATCTGAGAACTAAATTGCCACTGTTGAAAAGCTGCTGCTCAAAAGTCATCGCTTTACACAGTGCACATGGACAGTGCGTACATATTATATCAAATTCTTCTTTCGACCAGGGAGACAAAAACATAGACGATACAGAATAATGATGCTATTATTATATGTGGCTCCAAGGACAATGGAGAAGCATCCCTTGAGATTGTCCATGGCCCAGAGACATCTGAGGAAATTGATGACGAGGGTAATGAGGTGTGTGTCCTCGGAATCAATTTTGGTAAAATCTCGAGCTTGAACGTTCAGGGTAAAGGCATCAGCCCAATATCCAACGAGAGTTCACAATGGGTCAACAGGCACCCTCCTACTGTTGCAGCTTCATTAGGAAGCTAGGGAGTGAGGATGAATGCATGCCTGCAGACAACCAGAGGAAAACATTCCCTGAGTGTGAAACATGGGCTTTTAGCATGCTTATTCAGAATAGCAGTCTTATTTTATTTGGCTTTAAATATTGACAGGATCTGTACTTTGAAAATCCCATCAAGAAATCCCGTTTATTATACCCATGGGCTTCTTGTTTGTTGGTAAGAAGACAGGCTGGTTGAAAGCCGATCCATCTCGATATAATCACACGATAAGAGGAAGAACAGAAACTGGATAAGGAAATGAGGACTTGACAAAGTCAACAAATTTGTATTCCACCAAAAATACTGTTTCAAAAGTAGTTTTTGATCTCACTTTTTACCCCGTTGTATTTGTCTTACTGATTTCCCTCGTAAAAGCGATCGAGATAGTTTCTTCTCTCCCTTGGCCGTCTCTATGCGCTCTCAAACAAAAAAGGTAAAAGCCTGGGAATACCCTGCAGAAGGAGAACAAAAATAAACAGGGTTACAAAACGTCAATTAACCCTTCGCGCGCCGTCCGTCCATTTTCAATGAAATCCATATAACAATGTGCGACAAAAGTCGCATCCAGTATGTTTACCCCAACAACCTCACCCGACAATTTACGTACATTC
>JBCAUG010064723.1:0-22987 GCA_038406175.1 Haplosyllis leylae | reverse complement strand
ACTTATTATTCATGAATACCTGTGTAGAGGCCTGGATGGATTCATCAGCCTACCCTGGCTGGGCATTAATCATAAAGTACATTTATCATATATAACATTTATCATTCTTGTGACTACTCGCAACTTGGGATTCTAGCCCCTTTCAGGTTCAGCTGCTATATTAACCACCAAAGGTTGTCAGGTGTCACACTCAGAACTGAATCAGAGGAGACTGTGGTGTACAAGCAACAAAGCATATCGTGGTTCTGAAACACAGGGCAAATATACACTTTCGCTATTAATTTGTTTCATAAAAAATGCCCTTTACTGGTGAAGACATCAATAATGGAAAAAGTTGCAAAGTATAGAAGTGAAACCAAAAATATCAAATTCTTTTGATATAATGTTTGTTTTGCATTTTAACAGGATATATGGAGGGCATCGAAAGAATAGCAGAATATAGGGAAGGCCTTTTTGTAAAGCTTTCGGGGGTTAGTACTAGAATAGAAGTACAATCTGCCGTGGTCATCTGAACCTTAGGCTCAATGCTTGTCAAATATAACCCTGTTATCGTTGGTTTTGCTTGTCTTTACATTGACCTCACCAGGGACGCCCTGGGTATCCAATATTTGCGTCTTGTTGTATTTCAAGGTCTCTTCATCTAATTGTCAAAGACATCGTGGGGGGGGGCGATCAGCTCCTTCATCACTGTTCTTTGTCACTGAAAACATATCACGAACTATCAGACAAGATCTTCCTCGATGCAGGCAGACAATTGACAAGAATTTTCATCAAATTCAATATGTCAACACAGTAACTAGGTTTGACCATTTTACGCCTGTTATTGATGATGATGGAACAAATTAATGGATTTTCGTACAAATCGTTATCTTCCATTCAATAACTGGTGATGTCACAAATGTCGATTTTGTCTGATTAATTTTAACTTCCAAGTAATATACAATGATGTGTTGATTCGCTGCCATGGCTACATGTGAAAGCACAATGCAGTGACTTTCTTATTGTTACCTTGGCGAACAAAGTATTTTTTGCAGCACGTCTGTTCAATTGTATCAAATTGTATTTTATTCATGTCGCAGAACACCTGACATGAAGCCCATTTGTAACTTTCACTATTGGCTGCACACGACACGGCACCTCGTAGCAAATGAAACTGCAGGATGCGACTCGGGATCACTTGATTGTCATCCGTGTGTGTCGCAATCATGTAAATTAAATCAGTTAATATCAAATTGATTTGTTTTACTTTGGTAGCGTTCAGGATATATGACTGTATCTAATAATGACCAAAAACTTGATTTAACAAGTGGAGTTTCAGAAATAATACAATTTGAATTATTACTTGAGGAGTAAATGAACGAACAAGTATGCCTCTTTCGTCCGGAGCTCATGGATGGTCACTCACGTACATTAACAAACCTCCGCGGCCAAGAATGCCACCAGAACATTACTTTTATACCGTAGAAATACCTCACAGCCATAAGATATACAGAAGGAACACCACAGAGGACGATATTCCACCGGTGGAGAGGGTTGGGCAACATGGAACACGAAGACCACAATGGCATCCCGTGAATCACAACAGACTACTGGAACCCGATCCGTTCAACTTTACACGTTCAAGTTGGGAAGGGAAACTCAATCAGAGAACCAATAATGACTTTAAATTAGAATCAACTCCAGTTACAAGAAAAAAAGCATTTACTCCTCTGAGACAACAAGAAACCACAAATGGGCCCATCAGGGCAGAACAGCGACAATTCAACGAATATTCATCAAACCGAAATCAAACAATCACCACTAATTCTTTTCCATCAGTTCATAGGACAGCACCATTCCTAAGAAGACGCAAGCTAGTGTATCCAGTAAGTAAATTCAAAGATGTAAAACCCGTCCAGAAAGACGACGTCGAATCTCATGTTTCAAAACCCCAGGAACAATCAGTACTTGCACGTAGCAATGCAAATAGCATTACAACTGAAAAGACGGGTGATATTGAGACCGGTCAGGTACAACATTCAAATGTCATCGCCCACAGCATTGCAAATAGCATTATGAATGAAAAGGAAGAAAAGACAGATGAAATAGCGATGATCACAGAGGGATTGCTATCTCCAGTATCAGAAAGTAAAGAAGAATCGGAAAGCAGGTCCAATGACAATAACAAATCTCTCGTTGAAGGCATTCACAGCAATGAGGATTCTGGAAGAGGGTCATCTCCTGAGCGAAACATAACTCCGAAACCAGATAGGCCAAAAATAGTGTCCGTGATAATTCCACGTCATCCGATAAGAGTCTCTGAGAGTTCTCAAACCTCGTCACCAGCCTCTTCCCATTGCGGCACACAAAGACAGGAAACTAATCTGGAAAGTAGCAACGAAAGCTTAAGAAAGGTGAAAAATGCTGGAGTTAACAATATTGACAAAAACAATCCCAAACCAGAAGCATCTATTTCCGTCAAGAAATCAAAAGCGAAATACTTGACAAACAATACAACCAACAACGCTCAAAATAATTCCAGTAGAGTTAAAAAATCCGATCAAGGGAATGATGCGGCACAGAATGTGGGAAAGAAAAACTGTAACCCACCGATAATAGCAATAACTCAGGCTGAAGGAAATGATGGCATGAAAAAGAAAAATGACCAAATTGAACATAAAGGAATTCCAAAGAACAAAGATGTCATTGTTGTGAAACCATCACCTCGGGAGAACACCGTGGATACCCGAGAGAGTAACGATAACGTGGCAGTAACTAAGAATGAGAAAACTGAAGTATGCGGAACAAAACAAACAATAATACTTGTCAAGGAACCCGATTCTTGCAAAGATCAGGTAAAAACAATAGTCACTTTTAATTGTAATAGTTTTTCCTTTAAAATTCCAATAATCTTAATACTTTCTTCAAAATTTAAGCACTTTTCAAACATTTTAAAAAGCAAGATTATGGTTTTTTAAAAAAAAATTGGAGGGCTTAAGTCCCTCTTGTGGGACCACGGGTACCCCTGTTTTGGACTTTTGGTCCGATCTGCCCTGGAATTCAAACTTGTACACTTCATCACCCGTTGCAATCAATGGATTCCCCAGATTTGCCTCTGGTGTGACCTGATCTCTTGATGACCAGCATTGCCTCATGGTATGTTTGATCCACATATTTGTGTCCACAAAGGCTTTGGTGGAATTTGAACTTGGTATTCAGTGTGTGGCACAATGTGTGCCTCAACTGTCTGAGCCATTCTGTCTTCGTTGCAAGATTATGGAATATAAAACATTAGTAGTACCTCTGATCCCCTGATTTAACTCCAAATGGGTTCAAAGCCAAAGAGGACATTGTTGCCTGCAACAACTTAAAAATGGAGAGTTTCTTCAAGTTTCTTTTTCTCTTAATATTTTCCACCGCTATAATTTCAGTGTTGCTGTGATTGGAGTAATTGGACAGCTTTGGACAAGTGTGTCTTCTTACTCGTTTGTATTGTTGTGTTCGTCACGATCGTTGGAGCTGTTCTCGGTACGTAACACAGTACATAGCTTAAACGCAGCTTCTACGACCGAAGTACAAAGTTTATAACTTAAATTTCACACACATCATACCATTTCGTTGGGTGGGGGGGAGATGACATCATCCCGTGAACAGTCAATCAGCACAAAGTACATTTTTTTCAGCCTCTTTCTGAATTCTCGACAGACAGACAGACAGACATTCCGAAATCCTTATAAATCCTTATATATTTAGTACAGACCGCGGGTATCCCATAAACTTTAGCGGATGACATCACTTTGTCAAAAGTCAATCATCACAACGTGTGACACACAGACAAACAGACGGACGGAAACGCGCTTGAAAATTTTTAGTGTTGATAGATTAAGATCCATTGATGAGATCGGGTTCCGCCATCATCAAAATGATGTAATACGACTAAACAAGACAGAATCTCTTACAGGGTATTAACCATGTTATTTCCTCAACAAATATATACATTGATTCTGAATGGTAATCGAAGAATCATTACCACTTATTAACTTTTTCTTAGTTCATTTCGATCTATTACCAGTTGTCGTCACCCGGTAATTCTAGTCATATCGTGCAGTTTTTTCTCTGCAATGTTTGAGACGAATTTTAGCCATCTTTAGACATTACTGACAAACAAATCAATCGTTATCCTTTTGTCACTCCTTGGATTTCTTTTTCAGCAATCATCCTGTATTTGAAATGAGCACTCAACATGGAAGATGGAATAATATGAAGTATGCTTTAGTGCAAAACAACACAACAATCGCGCTTTTTCTAATTTCAGTTTCATTTTGTCTGAGAAAACAAAAACATTTATTCGGTCCAAAATTGCACTGATCTTGAATGATGGTTCTTTGGAGTTTACAACCACTGCTTTGTACCATCAGTCGTGTTACAATTCAGAAACTGCCGGTGTGATCGTTTTATGTGGATCATTTAAGTAATCTCACTGACCAAGGACACCCGAGAGAAGAAAACCTCAAAAAGAGGGTGTCCTTAATTCCTTTTGGCGATGTCTTTGTCTATCACCAAAGTGACAAACAAAACACGGCTGAGGACGGTGTCTCGTCTTAAACTGAGGGTGATTGGTGACATGTGGTACAAAACCTTAATTATTGTGATCCCAGCATGAACAGTAGATCTACTTATATACTTGTGCCTATACTTTGCTCAAATTAATGGGTAAAGGAACAGTAAAAGGCACATTGTTCATTTTCTTTCTGATTGATTCAACATTTTTGGACATAATTTTAAGTCAATCAATTTATCTGTCAAATCAATGAAAATTATAAGGGATCACTCAAGATGGAAGTATTTTCTCTGCACAGAAAGTTTATATTTTGAGGCAAAAATAAACAACCAATAAATTTATCTCCAAAATAGTACTGTACAATTAATTTACACTAAGCAGATCCGAGTGATGTTGGAATTTTTCCAGTGTGCTGAGCTATGGCTGTTATATTTACAACTTTTGTAACAGGTAGTGGGTTATTTCCATATCTACTGTTTGAAAACTGTGAATATCAATTGACCATAGTTGAAAAATCCAAACATCACCTAGATCTCCTTAGTTTAAAAAGGAGTTGAACATTTATTTACGCTTCAAAATAAAGTTGAAAATTTTCTCACAAACGATCGCTGTAATGAGGAATTCAGAACTATAACTTAATAACATGTGTTGGTTGTTCAGTGCAAGACAATTGATAAATATAATTTTGATTTGATTAAAGTTACATTTGTTTTCATAAAAGGAAATTTCTTATCAATGTTGATTCACGCTTGTATTTTTCCACTTTCAATCAAAGAATTATATTTCTTAAATGATGTTAGTCGAACAAATGTTACTCAATGAAAGCAACTAATTGTGTAATAAAATATCTCTTTTTATTCAGATTAAGGAGATTATTAAGCAGGACGCTTTTTATTCCATGACTTTTTATACAAATTCTAAATACACGTGCAAGGCAACAACTCGCCAGTGAAACGTTTTCAGTCGCCCCCTCGCCACCATTATGCCCCAGAGGCATACAAAATCAGAAATTCTGTTTTTAGGCACCCCTCCGGGGCATACAAAAACAGGCATGCCTGATTTCAATGGCCCCCCTCCTTTGTGGTGGTTAACATGATTTTGGTAATGTCAACTGTAAAATGTGTCATCACTTTTACAGGCATTGTCATAACTTTTACAGTCAACGTTAGAAAGTTACAGGCACTGTCCTGTGTGTAACTATGTAACTTAATAATGTCAACTGTAAAAGTGACGACAGTGCCTGTAAGGTTTGTCAACATTTGCAGTCAAGGTTTACTGCAATCAAGTGAACCATCACAAGAGGGTGCGTACTCTGTAGGGGGGCGACTGAAAACGTTACACCGGATCATTGATGCAAAAGGTATTTTTCACTGACCCGTCCAAGTGGTATTTCTTCTGTTAAGTTTTGTCAAAATACTAATTTATTATTGATGTTTTTGATGGATGTTTTTGACCTTGAGCAAAAATACTTTTTTAATTAATTATGAATTTTCTATTAACCTGATGAGGTAAAATATGGTTCACAATTAAACTGTTTAGGAAACCTCCAGGTAACACACCAAATATTATTGCCAATATTGGCAAAGAAAATAAATTGTGGTCTGAAAGTGATCGCATGCTACGAATTCCAGTGCGTGATTTCCCGGTTGGATTCAAAAGATCCAGACTACACAGACTTTACGGATAAATAATACCATTTGTTATGGATACAGTATTGCCTCACGCTCTGGGTCATATTACAGCCTCATCAACTGCGAAACTGACCGGATGCGTGGTCATATCGCGGCTCCACGTGGGTTCACACATCAACAGCAGCTCAAACAATAGGACTATCTGCACAATAGGTAATAAACGAGACACATTTATTATATGGAACTTTGGTTTACAATTTGAATTTTTGGTTATACGTGGTATGTATAATTGATTAAAATTATTTTATCGGGAAGATAACTATTTTGAGTGAAATGTAGTTATCGGTTATCACAAATTGTACAATGCTGCTATTTACATTTGAAATACGCACCAAAGTTACCGTAAATGCCACAAAATCAAATTGCAAACGAAAGATTGATATGCTTCATTTGGAATTATTTCGACACTTCAAAGAGAGATCTGTCGTTTCAATACAAAGGCTGAAATGTTTCTTTGTAAAGTTAGTACCACACTAAATGGTTCGTAATTGAATGGATCAATTGCTTTCGTTAATTTACTTTAAAAGAAACTTTTATTTTATATTGCTCAACCTGGTCTCTCGACTTTTTGTCTTAGAATATAAATAATCATGCCAATTGCGTCCGGAGCTCATGGCTGGTCGGAAGAGTACAGGAAAAGAGAGAGAAAAGAGTACGTTAAACCAGAGCGTGAAACCAGAGCGTGAGGATACTCCTACAAGATACTCAAAGTACATTGCAAAGAAAAATAGACAAAGGGCTAAATATGACCATCCACTACCTAGACAAATGTCTCCGTACCAAGTTGCACCAGTGCCCGCCGAGCCTCACCGTCCCACAATGCTGAACGAAGAAAGGAAGCGGGAATCCGATCCATCACCAGAAGAGCCAGTGAAGAAGCCTGAACCAGAGCGTTCTCGGACAAAACTTCAAAATAATGTGCCACCGAAGGAAATCAAAATGCCGCCGAGGAAATTAAAACAGCGAAAGCCAATTCTTGTAGATGAGGCTGCCCAGCAGGAATCGGAGTCTGAACCTACTTCTGTTTCTGATGTTCATCCTGAGTCCAAACCAAAAGACAAGTCTGAATCCAAACAAGATTTCGAACGTAAGCAACATTCTCGACACAAGTTAAAACAGTCAAGTGCTCCTAAAATTGAATCAAAGAACGAACTAGCGCAGAAATCAAAAGATGACAAAGAAACAATGAAACCAAATCAAGCCACCACAGACATGAAACTATCATTCATTCCACTTGAGAAAGAGACTGAAGGAAAAAATTCTTCCGAAGAAAAGTGGAATCCGCCACAAAAGCACAAAGATCCGAAAATTGCACCTGTAATAATTCCGAGACATCCGCCAAAATGAGATTTCTCGCACACCTTCCCCTTCAATGTCATGGGATGATGACCTGTTACGTGAAACAGATTTGGAAACCAGTTCAGAAGAGCTTGACAATCCGAAACTTGATACCAAGGCTGAAAATAAAGAAGAGCCTGAAAATAAAAAGGCAGAACCCATAGACTCACATTCCAGAGAGGAAAAGGAAAAACATCGAAGTAAAAATATGAGAGGTACTGTTCCAGTGGTTGCAGGGGCAGAGACAACCCAAATATCTGTATCATTGCCTTCGAAAAAGGAGGAAACAAAAGGTGAAAATAGGAAGAACCAGGATAAAAAAGTAGAACCTAGAAAGGATGCCAAGAAAAAGAATCCTGACAACTCGGACCAGAACAAGAACGAAAGTATACAAAGAGACGGCAAGGAGAAAGAAACTAAGAACAGACAAATAAAATCAGTGATCGGCATGGATAATGACAAAGTAGAAAATACCAAAAATGAAAAGATGGAAGAGAAAATTGGTGAATTGAAAAAGAAGGATCACACTGCTGAACCAGAACGTAACAAAACAAAAGAAATGCACAGAAATTATATAGAAATAAATGAAAATACTAAAACTCAAGAAACTGTTGTGGTGGCATCAGTAGCCACAATGACCTTCAGTGGCCCGGGGCCAAAAGGAATATTGAAATCTGTCAAGCAAAATACTCAAGGCAAAACAAGTAAGAAAAAGCGGGAACTATCGAAACCAACTGTGAAAGGGAAAGAAAAAAATACAAGCCATAAAGAACATGAAAAATTAGCTAAATCAAAGGTAGAAAAGGAAAACGGGCCTGGCGTATTCGAGGTGCAACCAATATCTCAAGAAAAGAAAGATGATCACAAAAATAAAGATCCTAAAAATAATAAAACTAAAAAAATGTCACAAAAGGATGAAAAGCCAAGAACAAAATTAATTCAAATTCAACCCAAGCAAACTATTATTCCGTTGAACGACTACGATGACGATCCGAAGAAAAAGAAAGTAAGTTGATGCTCATTCCATTCATACTTCTATTATCAATTCAGTTAAACATGAAAAAACTTCATGTGGGTTCATAAGTCATGTTCCTTAGTTCATATGACTTTCTTCCTGTGATTCGACTAATCGGCTGTGGTACTGTAGTGAAAGGGCATAGAAATGGGGTTAATTAAAAGCTCACAGAATTGGTACGAAACTTGTTTTATCTATTTTACAGAAATGTTGTGACCTCGGTTCTTGGTCTACACTTGATAAATGTATTTTCCTGATCTGTTGCATCATTCTCTTCCTGATGGTGCTTAGTGCTGTGATAGGTCTGTATTGCTTGGTTTGAGACTAATATGGCTCCATTCAAAAGTTTCTTCACGTTTCATGCACGAAAAGCATATAAAGTTAAAACTGGTAAAACAATAATGCAACAAAAGTCAGTGATGTGACAGGCGATGAAGCTGGCATGAAATTGGCCAAGAAGGCAAGACAATATCGATGATATCAGTAATAGTAATCAGTTATAGTAACATTGAGACCACAGAAATTAATTCATGTTCTTTCTTTTCAGTTTCGGTTGTCTACATCGTGAGTGGAAGACAGACTCAAACGGACAACTAAAGCTTTTTGGTAACAGATTTTTATCGTGCAGAACCAGTTTGTAAGTCAAATTATGAAACAGTCTAAAACATGTGTAGTGTAAGAAATAACTTTTCCCACACTGTTTTCACAGAGTAGCCATTATTTTACACACATGTAAATGTTTTTGACTTCTCGCTGCTTGTCCAGGTATGCTGAGCATCACTTCTCAGAGTATTGAAAGCTTTAATATTTAAAGTAAAGGAGCAGGACAAGTGGACTGAATCCCGCCAGTGTAATTGAACAAAAAGAAAGTCATGATATCATCTCATGAATCATAGATTTGCGGCTATTCAGTACAGTGAAATTAACAATGTTCATTTGTTTCAATTGTCGACAACAAGTTATAATAAAATAAAAGTATACCTTTCAAATGTGTTTTCATTGTTGTGTGGAGTTCAACGTGTCGAGGTCTTATATTTTCTATGGATTGTGCGATACGCTCGTAATGTCCAGTACTTATTTTAATTTTTAACTGATGCCCATGGTCAATTTGTACCGACCACGTACGTAGATGCATATCGAGAAGCTCAGTTTGAGTTTGAGTTTTCAGTTTCAGTTTCGAAAAATTAATACAGCTCATTTATAAATGAGCTGTATTAACCATAAAAAATACAGCTCGCTGGCAAATGAGCTGTATCTCACTTTGTTTGCAAACAAACTATCCTAGTCAACAGATTAGCTGTATTTTTTGAGGTGAAATGGGGTACAAACCCAACCCCACCCCCCCCCCCCCCCCCCCCCAGAGAACAGTACAGAAGAGCGAGTACTTCCCATGCAGTGGGTGGTATGCCTCTTGCGATCACGCAGGAGGACTTTCTTGTTCGGTTGGTTTTTACTTTCCATAAATGATGATAAGTTGCAACTGAACCTGTCTAATGTCTCCAGAAAGTCTAGGTGTTGGTAAATATTTTCAGAAGTGTCCAGTGATAAAACTTGAATGACGGGAATTTCTCACTCCGTAAATGAAATTAAATTGAAGTGTATATTGTGAACCTTTAAATTTTAATTAGCATTAGGAAAGCGAGTGAATTGTTGATTTTCTTTTGTTCTCATATTAACGTCTTTTGTACTGTGTATTTATGGATACGCTTGCAGTATTTACATGTCAACAACCACAGTGAAATATTTTTCTTTGGTGACTCGTAGGTGTTTGCTGGTGGTTTTTCAAAATTTTGGGAATTTTCCTTGTGAGGTGAAAAATATTATTTTACAGAAGGTTGGTTTGCATAAGGTGAGTTTGAATCCATACCAGGCGAGATTGAACCAAACATCAAAAACTCAAACTCAAAATTCCAGTTTGGATAGAGCGGTCTTTGGTGGCCATCTAGATCAATCTACATCTGTAGCTGGGCCCTTGATCTAATTTTTTTTCAAGTCTAGATCTGGATCTAATTGTTCAGAGTCTAATTCTAGATCTAATTTTTCTGAGTCTAGATCTATTTTTTTCAAGTTTTCTGAGTATAGATCTCATTTTTCTGAGTCTAGATCTGGATCTACATTTTCAGAGTTTTCTGAGCCTAGATCTAATTTTTTGAGTCTAGATCAAGATCTAATTTTTCTGAGTCCTTCAGATTGAGGTCTAGATGTAGTTTTTAAAAGTTCCATTCAATCTGACCAAGCATGGATTCTATATCACCTCACGTAAACCAATCTCATGTAGGCAACGAGTCACCAAAGTGAAATTCTTCACTCTTTAATATTTTCCTTATATAAGTGCAAGTCGACTAGTAAAAATTTTAAAAGAACCCTTGGAAATTGGCACAAATGCGAGGTTGTCATTCATGACTCATCATCCTTGGCAACTTAAATTTGGTATGCTCTTTAAATGTCTGGAAAATTGTTCATTCGTAAACAACAAATTTAATTACTTTCGAACAAAACAAAGGATCTGTTTATTAAAACTTTCTGTAAAACTACTGATTAAAATACAGTCATTCCAGTTATTGTAAAGACATACCTAGGAAAAGGAGTGAGGAGAATTAGGCTATTACATTATGTTGACATTCACACGTTATCATCTCATGCAACAGTTCGCAATAAACTTGTTGGCGGTTGTTCCTTTTTTTCATTTTTTGCGATCTGGGATACAAAGGGTAGAATGAGCAGTTTTTTTCGTAGGCTCTTGTAAAACTTCGATCAGAATTGACTGAAACCATGAAAAAATAAAAAATTCGTGAACTTCCTACAGAGTGTGATGGCGAGGTAAACAATCAGGAGGAGCGAGGGAACTTTGATGGGCGGCGAAGAAGTGACAAAATATACAATTTGTAGACTCGTGTCTTTTGGAATTAGTCAAGAGAAGAAACTTCTGGGCTTAAAAGTTAAACACTGAACAATAAATACCATAAAGGAACACAACTATCCATGCAGTGAAATCCTGTAATTTGTTTAATTTGTTTTAACTTTTATTTAGTTAACGCTTTCTTTTTTATTGCATGAGAAAGCTTCAATGATGATAGTTTTTTTGTACTTGACTTTCCCAAGAAATAACAAACCCTTTTAAATGCAGTTTAAAAGTAATCTGCTGTTTACTTATTGATAACCGTACCCCATATTATGCATCAGTTACTCTATTCTTGTATTTACAATGATTTACATTAGGATCAATTTAATTCTTCCCTCAAACCGACAGCTTCGTTCTTCAGGTTTCGATTGCTGCATAGATGGACAAAAATAACAAGGGATGAAGGTTCGGAAAATAGATACTAGGACAGATATGGATTTCAAGTGTACAAAGTACAATTAAAAGAAGTTGACTGTCCGTGAACATTAGCATAACTAGACATTACTTTGAAAATGCCTATTTCATCAGGAGCCAGTGGGTGGTCTGAAGATTACAACAGAAGCTCTACAGAAAGGGAAAGGCCAAGAAAGAGTGCAACAAAATATCAACATTCTGGTTACAGTACACAAAACCTTCATTTTCTGGATCATTTACCAACTTGGAATGATTATATATCACCATACAGCTTGCCTCTTCCAAGAGTCCATGCTCCAGAATGTAAGAAACAGAAGAAAAGGCGAAAGCGTAAAAGGAAGAAAGCCATTGCAGCTGAGAATAACTCCAGCGATGAATATGACCCAATATCAGGAACTAAGGAAAAAGTGGTTTCTTCACCAAAGTTTCAGAAAAGACCAATCACTGTACCTACCCAAAATGACGAACAGAAACATCCTGGTGAAACCAAATTGACAAGACTAATATCTGAGAAGAGACCCACGGCAATACCAACAAAACCAGGTGAAACGAAGAATCCTGGGGCAACCAAAAAACCGACACAGCAAAAGGATCAAGGTGTTGAGAACAATGAAAATCAATTTACTGATACAAAATGCCATGTAGAAGAAGACAAAGAAGAGATAAAATCAGAAACTTGTCAGGAAAACAATAATAGCAGCAACAGTAATCAATCCCAGCAATTTTACGATCGCGCTTTTCTTTCTGAGCCAAGAAAAGACCAGGGTTATGATCATGTTGATGATAAAGAAACAAAAGATGCAGTTGGCAAACAATGTAAACAAAAGAGACCCAGGAAAAAGTGTAGAGATAAAGGAACTAAAAGTATTGGTGGCAATAACGATGAATTACAACGAAATGATCAAAGAAAATGTAGATTTGAAAATAATGAAGTGGAACCCAACGATAACAGAAAAGAGTGCATGGTAAATGATAGTGGATACGTAGCTCAACAAACAGAAACACCAACTGACACAGCCAGAAGAAGATACAATGAATTGAAAAATAGTGAAATTGACAGAGCAAATGGTAATTGTTCTGATAATCAGGAAGAGTTCATGTCACCAAGAAAGCGCCCAGAAGACTGGCAATTAGTACCTAAGAACTTCATTAAGAACGAAATAAACAACGAAGGCGAAAAGGGTAAGGAAAAGGCTGCAAACATTGAGGAGGCAAAAGAGAAAGATGGTGAGTTCCAAAATACGAACGATGATGGAGAATCATCAGGGAAGCCTACAGGAATTATAACACAAAAGAAAAAGAATTGGAATAAAGTTAAACACATTATAAAGGCGACCAGTAGAAGGAAAAATTCGAATGGTGTCAAAATCCCATCTAAATTGGGAAAACTAACGGAGAATCGCGAGGCTGGTGTTGATTTAGAGGAGCCTTTGAATCAAAAGAACTTGGATGACCAAAGTGAGAAAAGAAACAATAACACAGACAACGATGACAACGGAACAACTGAAGCACCAAAGCAATCCATCCCTGATCCAAAATCTGACAACCACACTATTGTGGATATTAAACATGACCCAGAAAAGAAACAAGTAAATAATTTACCTTCTTATCAATTGTGCACAGAATATTTGTACTGTGATTGCAGTTCCCTTCTAACAAAAGCCATTTCAAAATTAACATTTGAATGAACATTACCACAAAATCGATTGCATTAGTCGGTTGCCTTCCGGCAAATATAAAATATATTTGAAATATTTACGTTTGGTCTCTGAACATTATTCTCTTTTCTGAGTGGCACGTTATTAAACAACGTACGATTTCTGTTTACTACGTTCTGATTAATGTTTCAAGAAATTATTACTTTTACCCTTTAAATCAACAACGGCATCAATATTCTATTGGGATTACAGAACTTTATTTTCTACTTAAACGTTTTGGATTTGTGCTAATTCATCGATTTTAATGTTGTGGCAACAATTGTGCTCCCATGAAATGAGGCTCTCTTTTTCAGGAAAAAATAGTCACGCAACAGGGAACACATAGCATCACTAAATTAATCATGCAGATCTAAATAATTTATTTGTGATTTATGTTATTTCCATTCAGCCTTATGGTAAACTATGTAACAGTTATTGATTAATTAAACGAATACAGGTCGCCTACGGTTATTCATACAAAAAATACAGTTAATTCAAGATTTTAAATTTGGAACGATATATTTCTTTTCAACACCATGGAAAAGGCATTTCCGATAAACCATGGGCAATCTGTATCAATACAAATTCACTGTCTAGAAAATACATTAGTGCGACAACATTCAAGATGACTGATTAAACGTGAAATGATGCTCTTTAAAAATAAAAGTAATTTATCACTAACGTATCATATTATTCCTTTAAGACTCCCAAGATTTTATACAAGGTTGACAAAATGAAAATTGTTTCTGGGAAATTTTTCTGAATAGTTTCACATTTGTAGATAGGGTGCAATAATGGGGTCTATTCTTGCAATATTATTGACAAAATATATTGATCCCCAGTACAATCCTGTTACACTGCTACTGGCCTAGATCACTGCCCTGACTGAAATTTGAGACAGATACTGCTTCAAGAATTTACTGCATCAGAAATGTGAGCAAAAGTGTAAAGAATATGTTGTATATCTTGTTGGATACATTGAAAACAAATCGACTACAAAAAGAAAGTGAACGCTTTGAAGCAACAACTTCTTCCCACCTTACATTTCCTCTGCCTTAGAAATGATTTGCACTGACGTTAAAATGTTTTTTTTCCAGACTTGTCGTGACAACTGGACTTGTTCAGACAAAGCCGTATTTATTCTTGTTTGCCTCTTCATTTCTGTGGCAATAACTGGTGCTGCTGTTGGTAAGATTATTATACTTTTAACCAGTCCAGGAGTGAAATTTACATCATCTCGCTACACGTGTTCTACACCAATCACAGACAGTATCAGGAAACATGAGTTGCATGAACCATTAAATTGTAACAATGTTTTGAATTTTTTAAAATATAATATTCATAATGGGATTTCTACTCCTTGCTATTTATGTGTTAATTATTTGATGAAGTACACACAATCTATCAAGTACCAGAAATATTAAATAGCCCTTACCTTCAAATTTTAAATTGTAATTATTCTTAAAAATCGCATTGTATTTACATCTAGATCTATCAGATTTGCTTATCGTGAAAAACCCGATTGACCAAATTCACAATGCACTCACACACACACACACACACACACACACACACACACACCAATAACAATGAGTTTTTGTTTTCTTAAATTTCGTGATGTGACCGGTGAATATTTCAAGTTCACGTGAATATTTTTCACTAGGTTTGTTCATCAAATCGATCCTATAATGTAAGAATTTTTGAAAATTTGTCAACTCAAAATTTTACCCTAAAACACATCATTTAACAGACAAAATCCTTTTTATT
Source organism: Haplosyllis leylae (assembly GCA_038406175.1). NCBI lineage: Eukaryota > Metazoa > Annelida > Polychaeta > Phyllodocida > Syllidae > Haplosyllis > Haplosyllis leylae. The sequence goes on along the minus strand of JBCAUG010064723.1, from coordinate 7,623 downwards.
CCCGAAAATATGAATTATATAACTTATTCCATGGCAAGGAGGTGAGCCCGGGGTAAGATCTACCGAGGTGAGTCCAGGGGGACCTGCGAACTCACTGACAAAGGAGGTGAGTTTGGGTGCCACTGGACTCACCAAGGTAGATCTACTCTGGGCTCACCGACAGGCATCGAATAAGGTTTTTATTCTGTATTTATGGATAAATCCATCATGATTTATGGACAATTCCTTCATGGTTGACAAGATTACATTAATATCTATTCCCAAAAAAAATCAAGCCAAAATACCAAGTACTTTCATTGGAAAAGGCCATTTTAGACACTGAAGAGAGGAGCTTACCTGTCTGGCCTTGTTGCTGTATTGGCAGCCATGACTGCTTGTTGCTGCACAATGTGCCAATTGGCCACACCCCTTAGGTGAATAAATCTCGAGCTCACCTCCTCGGCAGGTGAGCTCAACATTTGGAGGTGAGCTTGACTATTTGCTCACTCCATAGACAGCCAATCAAATTGCCAGAAAGTGCCAAATGCTGAATAATTAGTTTTATTATGTATTTGGTGCAATCAAGCAATTTCATTGGCTAATGAGGAGGTGAATAATATTACTTACACACTGGTGAGGAAGTGAGCCCAGAAAATGCTTACCTGTTGACAGGTAGACTTGGCACAAGCTCCCCAACTGTAGGGAGGGGGGCTCACTAAGCCAAGTCTACCTGCCAACAGGTAAGCTTTTTCTGAGCTCACCGACTGGTCAGTGTGTGAGGTTTTTGTCTCATGACTAAGCCATTAAAATGAAGTTTTAGATCTACCTCCCTCCATCTTGCCTTTTTCTTTGTTTTTCTTTTTCCTGCCAAAATCACACTTCCTGTCATGTGACCAAAATCAAGGTTGCTCATTGGTTGAGAGAGGCTGTGACATCATTTCCTGTGCTTTTGACAGGAAAATAAACAACAAAGAAGGCAATCCAAGATGGAGGCTCAAGCACACTAGTAGGCTTTTCCTGTGTCTACCTGCCAGCAGGTAAACTCGATATATATTCACTTAGTATTAGCCAATCAGATGCTTGGCTTGCACCCCAGCATGAGACAAGACATTGGATTTACCTCCTATCTCAAACTCACCTTCCAGTTCAACTTCAGGGGCAGGGCCAATTGGCCGTTGCATAGCAATGAGGATCATGGCCACTGATACAACAACAAAGCCAGCCGGTGATCACTGCTCGCTTCAGTGTGCCAAAAGGCAATTTCCCAGGAAAGTAATGGGACATTTTAACTCAATTTTTTTGTGAATACATAGCATTAAAATGCATAATAAAATCCTTATCCCATGGCTAAGTCAGTGAATCAGAGTGAGATCCACCTCAGTGAGTGCAGAAGCTGAGCTCACCTCCCTATGGTCGGTGAGTTCATAGCTGTGAACTCACCTCGGTGGATCTCCCGTCTGATTCACCTCCTGGCCATAGGATAAGTAATATTATTCTGAAATTTATGCTATGCGGAATACTAAGAATTTTGTAGCGTAAGCAAATGCATCGCGCAATATTTTATTTTAATCTTTCGACAAAAGTCTTTTTTTGAAAAATACATATCAATTCCTGATCTGATTTCAGCTGTGTTCTTCTACAACAATTAAGACACAAGGATGCCGTACTGTGAACAGACAGAACCACCGCAACGATTCTGAATGAGATTTTTGAAGTCTTGAAAATATTTAATTTTAATTAGAGAAACTTTGCGTCCTGGATCGTATCCAGAAATTCCTCAAACGTGAGTGTTAATACAAAAATAATGTGAATAATAAAGATTCATAATGCACACTTCAATTCAATATTGTCAAATTCTGGATAATTTTACAGCAAACTTGTTTGTTTAGATAATTACAATTTAAAAAAAAATACATGCAAAATAAAAATATTCATGCCTTTCCTTTTGAATATTTCTTGCGCAGTGAAATATATATTTGATTCACCTATTTGTTTGCCAGTGATTTCACTCAATATCAAACAAGAATAATTGGTCGCCATAGCTAAAAGGCCACCATTGCAATTTTTTAACATGATCAGGCAATTTGGTCTTGTAATTCAATGAAATTGTGGGATTTGAGCAAACGATCATTTGAACGTACGTGAAGTGCATTCAGCTTCCGATGGCCGCCATGGGCAACATGGCCATGAGCCACCAGGTATATTAAAAGATATTCATATTCTTATTATGCCATTCGAGTTTTTCACAAACACACAAAGTTTGCATTATTGCTAACTTTGTATCCCCATATATTTGGAGTTTTCTTCTTCATTTTTACCAGTTGACTTTAGTAAATGTAAAATTAGAGATCAGGAGGATTACATTTCAAGGTTACACACTTCATTGGACATGTTGATTTTTACTGGTATAGCTAAAATGAAGTTGGCAATGTTGACTTCTTGTGTTGCAGAGAGTTTGTGAAAAACTCTATTGATTTAATCCAATTCACGTAGCAAACTAACCTGATTTCCTTCCACTCATCAGGCCCTTCGTCCCATCACCACACTTATCACAGATATCGTCTATTGCGCAAACTTCATTTATCCGTCTACATTTGAATTTAAGAGTAAACTAAACTAACACTGAATTTAACATGAGGTCTAATTCCATAATTTGATCTTCGAATACTCTATATTCTAACTTGGAAATAAATGCATAAAATGTTATGCCTCTGACAGTAAATGATGTGATACTCCTATCAATTAATCATTACTCTAAATCAATAGAATTTCCGAACATTTAAGCTTTAGAGACCGATTGAGCAATTTTCAAGGAAGAGAAAAAGAAAGGCTGAATCTAAACTATCTGACTAGAAAATAGTTCAATTTAGTCACTTATGGAGTTGATGGTGTTATTGAGGATTGATTGTAATTTTACCTGCAGTGAATATTGGTTACACGGTCTGAATCTGAATGAAGTATGTTTGAAGCACTTTGCAGTCAATAATCAATGTGGCTTCCTCAAGTAATTTCGATTCAAAAATTGTTGCATGGACTGGACCTCCATATCCAATCCAGGTGGACTCAATTCTGTATGAGGGTAGAAAGATCATTTCGTATTTCTCCAGAATGCCCATGCATGACTTCAGCCAACCGAAAATCACCGGGAAGCACGTACGCAAACAAAACAAGACCATGCCTATTTCTGCGAGGCTTTCTATCCATTCATTCATTGGCTGACTACATTTAGCAGGCAGCTCTGAACAATGCCTTTTACAAATGCCGGACCTTGTGATGGATTGATAAAATTACACCTAGTATTTCCATGTTCATCCAGGTGAGCGGCTCAGGCAAATCAAGGTTTGTTTGTAGTCGGCAACAATATTCAAGTCGGACGAAGCGAAGAATTAAGGGAAGTTTAGTCAACTTTATTTGTGAAACGAAGTCAGTCAGTGTCGAAGCAGGATGTCCTTATTAACATGTCCAGGTAATGTTGTGCAATGACCTGAAATCGTGTTCTTCAAGTTGACTACTTTGCTGTGCATTCATCGAGTCACTTTTTCTTCCTATCTTCGTGATCTGAGGTATGAAGAGAGGAGAGGCATAAAGGCAATTGGTTTTACGAGAAGCGGACATGCATGACCTGATATAACTTTTCACTCCATTCGAGCAAGCAACATGCAGGCTGCATTTCAATCAGTCTCCCGTACAACATGAATAAAACATTTCCATCGAGAGTATATTCATTTTTAAGGAAATTCAAATTGAGCAATTGAGGGAATTTACTACACAATGGTATTAGCATATATAAACGCAGTTAAGGTCACTAGATAAGGGTGCACGGTTTTCTTGAGCGGTTGCACATGGTTGGATATTTATTAAGCAGAACTAAACAGAAGCATTCGGCACGACAACGTGTTCCGAGCAGGTCGCCAGGAATATCACCGTGGATCAATCTCAGGTGGAATGTAATCAAGCGGAAGTGTTGGACAATGATACCTGCAATCAAAGAAAAAATATCACATCAAAAAGCAGAAGTCAACAAGATGATGATTTTCACTGTCATCTGGATATTTTTATTCGGTAATCCTGTCATGGGCCAAGAAGGTAACTTCCAATACTTTCCTTCATTTGATTTTTATGAGAAGAAAATTCGAGAGAACTGTGAACATTAATTGCGTTGATGTAATTTGCTGCCAAATCTTCAAACAACAAATTCGAGCGCACATGTTTGAAAAACTTCCTCATAATGTTTCGGCCAGAAATGATATTTGAAATAAAACAGTACTTGTATTGTTAGATTTTTAGCCAAAACAGCATGCATTTTGTTTTATATCAGTTGAAAGAAAATACTGTTTAAACAAAAGCAAATTACACTGAATAAAATGTAGACATTCTGTGAGAAGCAAATTGGAACCAATTTGATTTTCGGGATTGCATGCAGTCCACATTTTTAGTTGTCGAGGAAGAAATAAACGAAAAATAAATCTTTCTGATAGAGATTCTCATTCAATAGCTTGTCGTGAAAAGGAGACACTTTATATGTCAGACAAGACAAAAAATTTGAATTTAAAATTAAGCAGTTAAAAGTATTTAAATACAGGCAACATGCCTTCTTTGTAAACTGCTACCTGTGGATGAAAATAGCGGGGATGTTTGTCACCTTACTCATCAACCAATATGAAACCACTGGCATGTTGAGACTTTTTTTACCTCATTTCCTCATATTTCTCTCAAATCGAATATTTATCTTAGTCCTAAACTGCAACTTTACATGCCAACTTACATAGTACATGGCAATATTTGAAAAATAGAAAACTTTCAGAATTCTGCACGGTCGTTTTTCAATTGTCAATATTGCGACGTTTGGAGGTGACTCCTTAGAGTTACCAGTCGCGACATACTACATTACAAGGCCAACAAATAAAAAAATAGAAATGGAACTGATGAATAATAAAAGACTGACATTACTATCTATCTACCCATATCTGTCTGCCACATTAATTCCTATAATGAAATTTCAATGAAATGTCAACGGTAACCTGTCTCATTTTCAGCAAACCGTTTCACTCTGTTCACATTTGATGTTCTTATTGTAGAAAATATAGAATGTAGCACAAGCAGTCTACAATTAGAAGAAAATAACAATGGTGATTTGTAAGCTAAAATGCACGGTTGTTTTTTTTCTGCTATTGGCTTATTTACCCAGAAGTTATAATAGCTTTCTAACGGTCGACCAAAATGACCAAACAGGTGAATCTTTTAAATAAATTCCAAAAAGAAAAATAACCTAAGACATATAATTACCAACAAACACGACTAATGGCATATTCACACTGCACGGGACCGGGACAGGGTTCTAATGTATTGTGCAGAAATGTTCACACTGTCTTACACTGGGACATAAACCAGACTCATTGTCTTCTATTATGCCAGTCTTGTCCCCGTCACTGTCCCGGTCCCGGTCCCGTGCAGTGTGAATCAACCAAAAGGGTAAATTATCTTTTGCCGACTACCTTTACTGGTTGTTAAATGGGACCACAGTGATGCATACGGGTGTTGTAGGAAAAGACTGGCCATTCTTCTGAAACAAAGAGATAGTTCTCACGGGGACAACAATTTGTTGTCTTTTTCACAAAAAGTCATTTGCTGACCGCTATATTGTTTTACGATGTTATTACAAACAATGATACGTTTGTGAGGTAGCCAAAAACGAAATAGTTGCTTTGTTGAGATAATAGTCATTTCATTATTGAAGGCCAATGGACTTGAGTCTCCAACAGCTAGGTCTTCAATGTCAAATATGAAAGTAGTGCCCCCTCATGCGTTATATCATGCCTTTGATATACAAAAATAACATCAAGTTAACATCAGAATGAAATCAAACAAGATAGAGTATTGTAAATGTGTTAGAGAGCCAATCCGTATAAATTTGTAATAAATCACTGAGAAATTCCTCCAGAAGGTAATCACTTCAGACAGATTGATTGATTGACAAAGACGTGGATCTTTCGACAAAACAACATACAGAACTTATTTCTTGGTCCTTGAATTGAAGCATACAAAACAACTGAATCGACTTCAGTAATGTGTTCTCATGATACCCACATGAACATGCGATGTAATGAGTACAGGAGATTTTAATGACATTACAGCATTTTTGTAAGGAAATCATAAAGTCTGTTTAATTTGAATCACGTGTATCAAGTCCATTAGTAACAAGGGAATTAATTACTTTGGCCAGGCAAGTGTACCACAAGCATTTATTGAATCTGCATTAATAGTTTTTGTGGGTGATTTTAATAGCAATACTTTTGCTTTGCAAGCAAAATTGGGACTCTACAAGTAAACTAAAGAGTAACACACATTCATTTATTACATACATGATTAATTTAATGAAATTCTGAAAGTAGATATCAATAAATCCCATTTCCACTTTGAGCATCTCTTTCTAATTTTTACTACGACGATACAGCTGGATAGTATGTTACACAACAGTTCACCGTCTGGCATCAATAAATTGATGAACCAGATCGATAAATGAATAATGCTGAAGAACCTGAGGATCAGTTGGTTATCACTCATTCTCGCATTCTATTCTCCTGTCTTTAATTGAAACTTCTTTTCGCTGAAACAATCAATGGTTTCTCAAAACCATGTATATTATATATCCTTTTTATTTTCATTTCATGAAGTTCATGGTTGATTGCGGGATAAGATGTGTTTTGCTTCAATGCAGAAAGAAACACAAAACCGTCATCATTTCCTTTCACTACTGTTAAATTCAATACCAACTTTTTTCCACAAAGATGTCTTTGACAGACCTAATGTGTAAGTACTGAGCCACTGTTTGAATTGGAGAACACTGCTTGTTCGTAAATTAACAGTATTCTGGAACACTCTTAATTTGAATGAGCAATGATCGCAGAACATTGCTTATTACTGAATTAACAGTATTCTAGTGGAATACACATACATGACTGCATGAAAGGAAATTTAATGTTATTGTAGTAGAATACTAATTTAGGAATGAACAGTATTCTTTAAGGCTAACAGTGGCTCAGTACTCACACGGAGGCGCACAGGAGACACTGGAGAACAATGACCATACTATGACATGCAGTTTCCCACATTTCATATTATCAGCAAAACAGTGCTGCACCTGGTGGCTGTTTGGATAACTAGTCACCAGGAAGTGTGAATGCATGCAGAAAGTTTGCTAAACTTTTAATACTTAAACATCTTTTTCTCACTGTTTTTGTGATGAAACTACAAAATGATAAGAAGTTTCATATCAGGGCATTTAAATGGTAAATAACATTAATTTATAGATGTCAAATAAGACTTGAAAAGTGAATGAAATTTTAAAAAATTGCCACAGATTAGTCCATCCAAATGCCACTAGGTTTTTCTGCCACATAGGAACCTTTAAACAGTGATACATGTTGTTCCTCTCTTTATCTTCGAGGACAAGGAGCAAAGAATGTGAGTGGACAAGCAATTACATGCAAAACTAAAATTCATCCCAAAAGAACTATTGTTGGTACCAAGATGTCACCAATATTTACACTGTCTGGGTTTGTGTAGTAAACTCAACCCCAGTCAGAATTGAGTGTCCGCCAGGTCAGTGAGGAGAGCAAGAGTTGTTTAATCTCAGGGGGTGAC
>JBCAUG010064612.1:0-22990 GCA_038406175.1 Haplosyllis leylae | reverse complement strand
TGAAATAGGGCAAAATGTGGGTTACAACCGACCGATCCGATAGACTGCTTTAAACTCCGTTTAAATCAGCCAAAAATCAAAAATGAGGATTGTGGGGTTGGAACCCAAGATCTCCTGTGTAAGAGACAGGGATGATACCACTAGACCATGGAGACACAGGTAACAGAGCAGATCCTTGTACTGAACCCAATTCATGCTTCAGTGCTTCCTCAGATTCTCTGAATTCACTGAATTCAATGAAAGTTCTGCTACATTTAGAGAAAACTCCGCTGTGTAAGTGGTTTGGGCTGTCTCAGACAAAGGGTTAGTAAACCCAACTGGAGGTCTGAGACTAATCACAAACCAATTTACAAGGTGATTGTTCCTGTTATAACACAATAAGAATTTGTTTTTTAGACAAGAAACATTTGTTTTGAGTCAGTTGTCCTCCATATTTGTTACTAAGGGCAACAGTCCTCATCCCAGACCTTGAGGGCTTAGTTGAGTTCAACCCAGACCTGGAGGGCTGGGTTGAGTTTAACCAAAATCTGGAGGGCTGGATTGGGTTAACCCAGTCCTGAATAGAATGGTTTTGTTGGAAATAACAATGTCCACGTGCAAATTAGGAACTCAGACATCAGAGACTGCTCTGGCGTGCTATAATTGAAACTAACATTTGTTTGGCGTGGTAGGAACTCGTTGTGGGTCTAAATACACGATAGGATGACATCACGACGACACGTGTAACGTCTGATGAGAGTGCTACTTTTAGTGTGGCACTTAAGATTTAGTGGTAGAAGACTATTTTAGCCTAATGTTGTTTTACTTCAATTTAACCTGGACAGAATAAATACTTGAGTCGGCGTATAACTATTAAGTAATTTGGTAAAAATACAATTACGAATGATCGTGGCACATTTTTGTGTGCTTATGAAGTACATTATTTTACAGCCATCTCACAATGGTAAATATGACTTCCTCATCAGCACATATGGAAGAGAACAATCCTGGGTGGATGGAGTCAGTGAACGTAGATTAAAAAGTAAAATCAGCAACAATAGGGTAATGGTCTGACAATTCGTCAAATTCTTCAGTCTTATGGCATTCTAGAGTGTCTGGGAATCTGTAGGCTCCAATGTTCAGGCTGTTCGGGTCCCAACACATTCTCATTTTCGTGTTGGTTTTGGCTTCAATGATTTCATAAGTACTACTAGTTGGCTGCTGATGGTCCGTCAAAAACATTATGTAGTCCAACCAGCACTATGAAAATAAAATTGCAATTATTTGTTGTGAAATTAAAATGTGAATTTAAGTTGTTTTTTGCGTGATAAAATTTTATTTAATGTCGAATTTTGGTGTCGTTTAAAATTATTTCAAAATGACTGTCTTCGATGTTGATTCATTCAGCCAGGCTTTCGTAATGTTGAGTTAAAGCTCCAGGGGTCTTCTGTTAAGACCCCCACGACTCAATCACTACGCTGACTCAACGAGCTAGCAATAATGCCGATGATAAGAAATGTGAGATAATACTTGTGATACTTGTGATCTATGACACAACGTCGAATGAGAATAAATCTATAAAAAGTCTTTACCCTAGTCGTATCTTCAGTGGTTGCATCAAGGAAAGCGTTGTCCACTGGGTCGTATGTGTATTGTAAAGATCCGGTCATTGTAGGTAATTCAGCTTTTAGTGTGTCGTTAAATACTTGATTGAAATGAACAGTCTGCAACAAAGCAAAACAATCCAAGTGCTTCCGCAAATACTAAAACTAATTCAACATCAGCTTTGGTAATTTCTATGTGCAAATTTATCGATTCGGTTAAGCCAGTTAGAATGGTTATATCTCACCATTTAGTTTTTGTTTTTGAAAATATGAAGTCAGGACCATAATATTAAGTTTTTATTGTATTGTCGATGGTTAAATGTCTAAGGTCGGAAATACTATCAATTAGTAGTATTGATGCATTAAACTTTTCAAAGAAATGCTTTGGGAAAGCATCGGTTAAATTAAAAAATGGAATGTTCTATTTTCTGTGTTGATTTATAAAATGAGGTCCTGCCAATCATTTCTATTAAAATTGATCACAATGTGAGGGAGCTGATTTTTTAAACAGGAATGGATTTCTATAAGTGGAATCACAAACAAAAACCAAACTAACTTGGGTGTGGAAATCAATGTTGTAGTCTCCAGTGATAATTACTGGATCTGACGCAGGAATATTCTGAGCATTGATGAAACTTCTCATCTCAACTGCTTGTTCCACTCTCACTTGAGCGTTTTCATCTCCCGTATTCTTGTAAATTAAGCAGAGAATTGGACATATAATAATTGTGAGTACAACTGTTCATAGCAAAAAACCAAATCACATAATGGAACAGCATATGTGCTTAGAATGATTTCTGCAAAACTTAAACTCACCTCAAAATGTGTGTCAAAGATGTGATACACTTTACTGGTTCCTCCTTGCGTCTTGGTTATCTTTGCATAATTTATCCCCTTTGGAATGAAGTAGCCGAATATGGTTTTCTTATTCGTGCTCTCGTATTCCTTTTGCTTTTCAACACTTATTGGCCACTTTGAAGCTGAACAATATAAAAATTACCGTCATTGAATCCTAAATTACTTGCATCTCGACCGGTTTAAATGAAGATTAAATAGTAATCTTATTCGATTTTTGTAAAATTTTATTATCCCAAAGCAATTGAATTCTTGCCATTTTGTCATTTCTACGTTTTCAATTGTTTGTGACATACAACCCACTCTATTGCACAAAACGCGTTAAAATTAATGATGAATTACCAATAAATGTTCCTCCATTTATAATAAAATTCCCATCGTCTACAGTTGCAGTGGAATACATAAACCCATGTTGCTTTAACATGTCTCTCATTGACGATAATGCTCCCCAGCATCCATCTAAAAATACTTCCTGTCAAACATGGATTTGAATTATTTTTCATAATTTGTAAATGGTATTATTAAGTTCAGATGAAAATGTTACTTGTGCTGAATTAACGACTGCACTGAACTAACTCACCTGGAATCCAATAACATCTACGTCAGGCACGTTGTCAACTATCCATCTTGGTATTCTACATGTACGTTCTCTCTGGCCTTCCCGACCAAGAAACATTGGTCTCTCAAACACGTTAAATGATAACACCTACAGGAACACAAATAAAGTCCTTTTATTGATGGATGTAACGACAGAAAAACTGAAACAATTAAAAGCTCGATGACTAGTTGATCTATTTTCAAAACGATTAATTCAAATGTCTCCAGCAGTAATTACTTTTAGTTTGTTGGTTGCTGTTGCTGCAGAAAATTGAGTGGCAGTTGGATATTCACATAGAAAGTTGGTTTTACTGGAGCAGCAACTACCACCCGTTTTATTGTTGAAGTTGTATTCATAATCAAAATACACATTACACCAGGTACTGTTGTCCCCTTTGCAATCTATGAAATACGCAATTTGGAATTAACAACTTACATAAAATTATTTGAAATTAAATTTATCATGGTCATTTCTCTTGAGAGAAAGAACGAAAAAGCCTTTCAGATTGACAGAAATAAAATGAAATCACATCACATTTTAAGAAATTCACTCACCCATATAAAAGTTGGGTGTCCCCAAACCTTCCCTTGATTCCGTATCTTTTTTCTGGCAGCTGAAACAGGTAAATATATAGTGTTTCTTCAAAAATGTTTTCATGATTCGAGAGCAAAAAGAGTTAGCATTTTACCCGCGTATATTTCATTTGTCCAACCAACAGCAGGATAGTTTCAACTGAAATATTATCTAATCGAATAAATAAGATTCTTCGAACTCCAACATCGGTTGCAGGGGTCATCTACACTGAATGTCATCGCTGACATGGCTGGAATAGATTTATCAGGAAATATTCCTGAATAACATTTATTCCAAACACATCTGAGGGTCCGTTTACACCCAGTATCAAGGCTGCATCCATACTGATGCTCCAGATCAATTTTTGGGTGGCAACCCATTTTGGAGTGACTCGCTTGGTATATTAAGAAAACTGTAAACATTTAATAGGAGCAACATCACTTCAGAGATTAAATGTTTACATCCATCGTCTTTAAAACAACATTTCTCGCGAATTTTTCTTCGAATCTATCGGTATGAATCTGCTTTTTAAAACTCAAGCTGGTAAATAGAAGTTATGCCTACAAAATTGCCTTATATGCTATTAACCCAAGTGTGGCAACGATTAGAAGGAACACGATTAATCCACAAACTACACAGGTGCAGCAGTTGGCACGGCCTCGCTTCGTCTGAGGACAACATCCAACACTGCAGAATTTCTGCGTGTGAATATATAGTTGAAAATAAGACTACTTACATCAGAAATAGTCCTATGATCGCCTTAAATGCTTTTTTCAGAAAACCCATTGTTGATCAACCGAAATATGTACTGCAGTGAAATCACGACCTGTGCAGCGGACAGTATATATAGCTACATAGGACCGAAACTATGAAAAATGTAACGTCAAGTAAGACTCCAAAACCAGGACCGTGACCGTGACATTTCAAATTCAATTCATTTCAAATCAATACTATTTGCCAAGTGGGAGATCTTTTCTGTTTGATTTGTTTACAGATGTACAGTCCTGTATTTTTTATTTGCATCCGAATAATTAGCCTATAGACATCCGCGTCAGTTGTTTATTTCGTCAGCTGTCAGTTTTTTCTTGACAATTCTTTTAACAGTGTTTGATGAGCTGAATATTTTGCAACCAAATTGGATTTGTAGCCCAGAATGTTTTAAATTTCAAAATCAAAAGTTGGTTGGGGTAAGAATAAAGTCGTGGGGACAACAACAGGAGATGTTACTGAGAGAAAAAAGAAAGCACTGAAATTCAGAAGGTAAAGAAAAATTCAGCCATGACATAAGTTAATGGTGGTGAACAGTACAATAAATAATCATGCGTAAATTAATAGATGACGGAAGAGCATCACAGAGTTGTGTCTCAACAATGTTTGGCCTTAAACCAACTAAGTTTCTCCTAGATGCACAATTTGGCAATGTAGACATTGTGTACAGCATAAAGTTGATAATAAATTGGTAATAGTTGCTAGTCAATTAAATTTTAATTCAATGCATCGCTAACAAATAGAAATTATACAAATTGAGAAAGACATAAGGTACCAAGTCAAAATCAAATTGAAGCACTGTTCATGCAGAAAATGTATCAATCTTCAACAATTACACAGCCAGTCAATGGCATTGATCCTTGTCAAGATGAGCTGATCTCCAGAGTTGCCAAAAGTTGACATATTTCAAAGGTGGCCATAAAATGTCACAGGAGATGTCTCAAGCTGTTTTGAGTCCAAATTTGACATAAAATTCCAATGGGAAGTGTCCCAAATTGCCAAAAGGAAAGTCTCAGTTGTGATGCTATAAGGTGGTTCAAGTGTTAAACTTAAACCACCTAAAAAGGTAATAGCAGAATAAAAAGTAGAAAACTGTCAGTGAATCATTGAACATTCCCAATTGCTGGCACATAATGTGTAAACAAATTCCCACCAATGACTGTATTCTGTATAAACAAATTCCCACCAATGACTACAGCTTAACTACAGCTTAAAGTAGGCCTACTTATCATAAAACTGCCAAGGGCATTGCAGAATTAAAATAAGAATAAAAACGAAGAAGAAAAAGTGGTAAAGACCTTCAAATATAAGTGCAAAAAGGTCAAAGTGGAATAAAAAAGGGAATAAGAGTGGTGAGGACACCTTAAGTCCAAAAAGGCCATGGTGGGATAAAAATGTGAAATATAAAGTGGAATAAAAAAGCAGAATAAAAATTGGCAGAATAAAGATGGGAGACACAAAAAGCGGAATAAAATTTGGCAGAATTAAAATAGGTGCAAAAATGTGGTGGGACACCTCAAGTGCCAAAAGGTCATGGCAGAAAAAAAGTGGAACATTAACAAAAATAGGTGCAATTCAAAATGAGTGGAAAACTAGTGGTGAGGATTCTGCTAATTTTTGTTTCACCAATTTTTGTTCTACTTTTGTGTTCTGTCATGACCGTTTTGCACTTACACTTGTGTGAAGCAGTCCCCGCCTCTTTTTGTTCCACTCATTTCTGCTTTGTCTCTTTCTGTTCCCCCAATTTTTGTTTCATTGTGACCTTTTTGCACTTACACTTGTGTGCGGACCCTGCTCAATTTTGTTTCACCAATTTCTGTTCTGCTTTTTTGTTCTGCCATGGCCTTATTTCACTTACACTTGTGTGAAGCAGTCCCCATCACATTTTGTTCCTCTAATTTTTGTTCTGCCTCTCTTTGTTCTGACAATTTTTGTTCCACTGTGACTTTTTAGCAATTAAACTTGTTTGGAGAAATCATCACTAATTTTTGTTCTACTCATTTTTGTTCTGCTACTTTCTGTTCTGCCATTCTTATTCTGCTTTTTATTCCAAAATTTGTTGCCACTCTAAAATAGATCTGAAGCGTAAGCATGGGTGCAGCCTAGACACGGCACTCAGTCTAAACGATCCCTCAGATGTGCTTGGTTATTCGGGACTATTTTCTGACAAATCGCTCAGAGCCACCTTATTTGCAAATGTAACCTTTCTCCTGAATTTTTCTGCAAATCTATTTGTGTAAATTTACTTTTTAAGGTACCTGGCTCGGGTATCCCCCCCCCCCCCGTGGACAGACAAACACCTGTGAAAACAGTACCTTACCGCCGTACTACGTACGCGGCCGGTAAAAACTAAACAACTAATAGCAGCTGATGGATGGAATCTGTGTACTTACTAAATTGCCTTGTATGCTATTAACCCAAGTATGGCAACGATTAGCAGGAACACGATTAATCCACAAACGACACAGGTACAGCAGTTGGCACGGCCTCGCTTCGTCTGAGGACAGCATCCAACACTGGAGGTATTCTGCGTATGAATAGTTGAAAATAAGATTACTTACATCACAGCCTTCCAGATGATTAGTCCTATGACGGTGGCAAGAACAACAACAACAAGCACCACGCCTGCTGTAATGGCGATACATCTCGCACTTTTCTTCCTTTTTTCAGCCAGTAATCCAGCATCCTCTCCTGGTGTTGTCCCCATGACTTTATGCTTTTTACCCCAACTTTTGATTTTGAAAATTTATATCAGTGAAAATTTAGAACATCCTTGGCTACCAATGTGATTGCTACGTGCTGCAGTAATCGTACTTGGTTAAAAAAATTGTCGAGAAAAAAGCTGACGAAATAAACAGCTGACGAAGGCATAAACAGACTAAATATGAAGGTACAAATCAATAAATCTAGGACTATAGATCTGTAAACAAATCAAACACAAAGGATCTCCAACATGGCAACTGATATTGATTTGTTTCCTCTACAGGTCACGGTACTGGTTTTGGTGTCTTACTTTATGTTACATTTGTCATAGTTTCGGTGCCATACTTTCGGCTGCAGAGGTCATGGTTTCACTATGGTACATATTTCGGTTGATCAGCAATGATCTCTCCGAAAACAGCAAAGGATATAATCTAGGAGAGTGAGTAAATTAAACTCACAGTGATTTGAATTATCATTATGATATATTAACCACTTCCACTTTGATAAACACGTTTATCCATTCAATTAGTTTTTCATTAAAATAACCAAAGTATCAAAAGAAAATACTGAAATTCAGAAGTAAAAGAAAAATTTATAAGTGACATAAATGAATGGTGAACAGGGGATAATCATGCGTAAATGAAAAGATGATGGAAGGGTATCACAAAATTATGTCTTAACATTGAACCAGCCAAGTTCCTCCCTGATACACAATTTGTACGTTTGAACAGCATAAATTTGACAATGAATTAGAAATAGTTGCTGGTTACCTCAATTTTAATTTAATCTACCACTAACAAATAGAAATTGTACAAAAATGACAAAGACATAAGGTACCAAATCAAAATCAAAATAAAGTACGGTACAGAATTATGATGCAGAAAATTAGTCAATTTTCAACAATTCCACAGCCAGTCAATGACATTGACCCTTGCAAGATTTGTTGATCTTCGGTTCCAGTCTGTTTGTTAGTCCTAATATCCTGTCTACAATTTAAATCCTTCCAAAGCTTGTGCTTAAGGCCTTGTAAATAGATTTCTTTCAGGAAATTTAAGTTTTCTCACCTCTGAATTTGATTCAACATCCTTAAACGTATTGTCATGTTGGTTGTGCTTTGGAGGAGGACGAGGATTCGTAAAGCCTCGCTGTCTCTGTTGATTTACGTGTTGTTGTAAGGTTTGATTGTCCTGTAAAAAAAATACGAAATTCAGTTTTCTTTTAACAAGTTAAGTTGGGTTTTTTGTTCCAAACTTCAAATAATAAATTAATTTACAAATATGATAGTAATTTAAAACGTTACAAAAAATTTACATTTACAGAAGAATGTAAGTTGGATACATATTAAAACACATCATGATTTTTTAAAAAATTATATTAATTTGATATAATATTTGTTCTTTGTATTATTGACTTATCAAGTAAAAAGTTTGGGTAAAGTCAGTGCCACAGTATCATAATACAATAAGCACCACTTAATTTCTTGACATTCCCAGACAACCTTTCATCAACACATGAAAACACGATTTGCGCATAATTTTAGGACTGCACAAGCAAATCCAGACGCAATATAGATTCCTGCACTAAGTTCATAATGGGAGCGGCAGTACTAAGAGAAGCAAGGCAAAGTACAGTGTTGCTTCTGTCCAGCGAATAAGTGACATCGTAACTATAATTAGACGTACTAAAGCAGCGGGCTTTCCTATCAACCATTTTTCCCCTTGGGAACGGTTTTTTTTGGGGTAGCTCCTCGAGAATATCTGTGACGATTTCAATTTACCGTCAAACAAGCTGTGGATTTAGGCTTCATGTTAGTCAAGGTGATGGTAAAAATGACCTGTCGCGTCGAAAATTTCCCAACTGAGCATAATTCTAGCTGTCGACACTTAACAGAAAGCATTTCATCGTTTGGTATGAAATATCACATTACACTGTACAAATGTTCTTAATTAACACTGCGCTGCGCATAATTTGAGGACTACAACATATGAAACAAGAAATGCGAGACAAGAATAGGAGGGAAAAAAGATCCGATTGGAAATTGAAGGAACGGGATGAGAAATCATTTGAAACAATAGACATATCAACAGCACAAGATATCAACTTACCTCTTCATAAATCTGAAAATAGTTAATTGACAAAAATAACTAACAGCTAGAGGTCAAAGAGTTAGGAATTGGAAGTCTACACTACAGCCGCAAACCGAAATCTGGAGAAACCTACTTTAAGGTGAGGTGGTGGACCCAAGTCATCTACGCTGTCATGCATGGGCGGTAGGGAACGTTCGTCGTCATCGTAACCACGCAACGGAGACTGTCTGCGATCATCACCACGACTATCGGGCGTGGGTGGCAACCGTCGATTTGGCAACTGGGCGTTGAACACAGTGTGTCCATAAGGCTGTCCGTTTCTTGACTAAATTACAAAGAACAGACAACAACTCAAACACTCTACCGCAGAATGTTATATTTTGACTTCGGTCAGGAATACCCCAGTACCCCTTGACATAGTCAATTACTTTGTTGGATAATTTCTGAGCCCCCATCGTTCCTTCATTTTCTTATTGTGCATGACATCGGAAATCTATACCACAACAATAAAAATATTATATACCCGGAGCTAGTATGAAAATGAAATTCAGAAAATGTTTGTGTTGAGAAACTTTCGCTTGTAAATATGTAATGAATTTGGAAGAAAGGCAGATGCCCAGTTATCAATGAGGTATCACAATATACGAAGTGGCCAAGACATATTGAAGAATTGAAGCCACTGTAAAAATAACAAGCATGCCACTAAGTGCCACTTTGTAAATGATAGACAAAAGCAGACAGCATTACAAAGTTGAATGAATTCCTCAGATGAAGCTCTGATGGTGTGCTGTTTACAAAAGTAATCAACTGGAAAAGAACTAACAAAGCCAAACATTTCACTTTGCTGGAATGATTAGTTATATTAAATTTTAGGCCAATATTAGGATAATTAATGGCGTGGGTTTGAAATATATAGGTTAGGATCAAGAGACGCAGACACTAACTGTCCCCAGATCAGGACCACCATATCTTATCTCATGTAATGTTACTTTTTCGCTTCAGGGACATATATATATAAAAGGCCAACCTCCTGTAGGAAATGTATCAGCTGTAAAGGAGGGCTACCATTCTTCTCTTTGACAACCTGCCAGGTGTCCATTACGACCAGATTTAAAGGCTTAGTTGCAAAATATCACAATTAAAAACCATATAAAACATCCATGTGAAAATACCATAAACTGCAGTTTTATAAATATATTTATACGCATGAAAATGCGAAGAAAAATAGTGTATATAAATCTTTTCAGTAAATATCGGAATGTATTGAAAAGCAGTGTTCCACTCAGGTTTAGGTTTGCCTTCCTTATAAAATATTAATTCAACTTTCTACTGCGGAATCTATGTACTTTTCATATTTAAAGTTGATATCCGTTAATTCATTGGCGGATCTAGGGGGTAGGGGCGCCAGGGACGCTCCCCTCCTCTGGGTCCAACTTTCTTTCATTTTCATGCAGTTTTCCTGAAAAATTTGGCCAAATAATAGGTTGGTGCCCCCACTTCGGGGGTTGGCATCCCCAGTCTGGGAAATCCTCGATCCGCCACCAGTTCAACTTATTGTCTTGAATTGGATTGTTTGGCCTTACTTTATGCACATTTGTGTAAAAAGTGTATCAAATATACTTGACTGATCTCATTTGTGCTTACCACACACACACGCACACACACACACGCACACACACACACACACAAACGCACAAACACAAACACACACAAGCACGAACACAATAACTGTCAGTGACATGATCGGGTTTTTCACGATACACGTTTCTGTCAGATAATCTGACAGATCTCTAAAGAGGGAAGAGCAACAAAAATTCATCAAAATTGCCCCTGGTGGGGTTGGAACCCAGGATCTCCAGATCATCACTCCAATGCCTTACCAACTGAGCTAGGCAGGATTCTGTTGGGCAGGAGATTTCTGAATTGAACTTTGTTTGTTTCATGCACCACTTCACATGTTGGACTTTTTAGAGCATGACTTTATAAAGGCCTTAATGATTCACACAGACAACCAAATAGTGATTTCACTCAGTTGGTAAGGCATTGGAGTGATGATCCAGAGGTCCTGGTTCAACCCCACTGGGGGCAATTTTTGACATTTTTATTTTGCTCTTCCCTGTATGAAGATCTGTCAGATAATCTGACAGAAGCGTGTATCGTGAAAAACCCGATTGTTCTTAAAAATTACATTCTATTTCTGTCAGATCTGTCAGATTTGGCTATCGTGAAAAAATCCGATTATCTTTTTTCATGCAATACACTTTTCTGAAGACTTTTTCAGGTACAATAAAAATAATAAATGAGATCAAGCGATCAAACACCAGGATGAAAGCAATGAAAGGTTAAATACTTGGTGATTCACTTGCGAAATTAATCAACCTAACAATGAATTTTTCCTCTTTCCTTAAATGAACTGTTCTTCAGTTAAGAATTTACATAAGCAAAATAAAGTAATTCACTTACCATCACAGATTGGTGTTTTGAATTTAATAATACTGAGAAAGGCTGGTGTATTTGATACGAATCTTGGTTATATGTGTCACTTCACGTTGTCACACACACCCAGTTAAATGTCGTACACCTTTTATTCGGTGTATTCGTCAAATTTACTGGACCATGAACTGTGTCGGTTCATCGTCAGGGCATGACCTTGAAGTATGTATGTGATGGCAGAGCGGACTAAGCTATCGTTACCAATGAGTGTTTAACAGTACACGGGTAGGGAGTGGAATCATTACCAGCAATGATCGCTTTTCAGTTGTCCACTCACCTCCACGGTAATTATCACAACGCTATTTTAGACACGGCAACAATGCTTGGAACAATAACATAGGCGGATCAAAGGGGGCTCCAGGGACACACGCCCCCCTTTGGGTCCATTTTTTTCACATTCATGCAGTTTTGAGGAGAAATTGGGCAAAATAATAGGTTGGTACTTTACGGTTGGCGCCCCCTCCTCTGGGAAATCATGGATCTGCCACTGAAAAATGCTAATTCGCTAAATGCACCGCCATATTTAGTGATCATTGTAAGTAATGATCACGAAAATGAGAATGCAACCGTGACCAGCAAAACCTAATTTGGGTGTTTTTCTCATGTCCGTTGTGAGTTTAATTCCAATTAAAGATTTTCAGGACCCATAATGCACCCAATTCAAGAATTTCGTAAAACTCCGTGTCAGTATAAATTTATTCACTAAAGCCGTTGAGTGGCATTGAAACCTGATACACATTCTGCTATTGTCCACTTTCATAATTAATGAAGAATACAAATGGACCCTTTTTACAATTTAATATTAACTATGTATTATCACAGAAAAAAACTTGATAATCGGCAAATAATTATCGGGCTCTCTCATTCTATACACAGGTGCAAAAAGCACCATAAAAGCAAAATATAAGTAAAAATAGATGGAACTTCTGTGTGTGTTACAGATGCTTGAAATTACAACAATCCACTAAACTAACCAAAAAGCATATATTCTGATGGTGACGTGTTGTTTATTATAAGCATTACTTGTAATAAACATAATTGATATAGATCTACTTAATTATGATATTAAAATAACGAAAAGTGCAAGAGATATGATTTTTGGACTTGTCTGCCATGGTCCCTGCTTCTAATTGGCCCTGTTTAATTGGTCCTTACATCCGCAGGCCATTGGGTAGACATTGAATATCTTGCTTTTGACCTTTGTCACCACACCAAAAATATGTAAACTATCACAGTTCTGGAGAATGCCTGAGAAAGTAAGGGAATATCTAAGATGTTCTAAATGTAAACTCAGCCACAAGTGGAAAATGTTCTGAAAGGTCCCTGAATTCTCTTGTCTCGCGACATTCAGGACTGTCCGGGAACCGGTACGATCCAATGTTCTCCTTGTTGACTCCCCAGCAAATCTTCATGGGTGACGTTGTCTTTGAAACGAGTATCTCCAAATTACTACTACTGGGCTTTTCATAGTCTGAGAGGTACATGACATAATCTCTCAACTCCTGTCAAATGTAAAAGAAAATGAAATAGGAATTTTGGCAACATTTTGACTTTTTGAAAAATACAAATCAAAGATCATCAGGGCTAATCTGATGCTTAGCCAATATCGCAAGACACTGGTGAAGCACAATAAAAGGGGCTGTATGCAGAAGGTAAGTGCCAAGTTGGGTGGTTTGCCTCTCCTAGAAATGAGAACTTTTCTCGAGGACTATCCATTCACCAGGCCCCCCCCCCCCCCGAAGAAAACAAAAGAAATTAAAAATGAAAGCTCTTCGTGCGCAACTTAGATGTCAGTGTTGCCAAGGATACCTTGCTTCCAGCCCTGAAAATTAACAACTTGAAATAGACAACTTGGACTTCAGATTTGGCAAGAATGGCCCCCCACTCAAAATGGACATTCACTTTGTGAAGGATGGTTGGCCGACTATCCGTGTCTTATGTGACCCAGTGAAAATGGATTACATAGACATTTTTTGCGAAGTGCAATGTTTAACCTTTATGCATGGGTAATAATGCCATTACAAAAGTGAAGTAGTAATGACAAAATGTTCAAATTTGACAAACCATTTGACAAATTTTCCTGTCATACAATTTCTTAACTCTGTTATTTAATCGCATCTATTATAAATGACCAAGTTGTAGAGTTTCAACAAATCAAGACTTACCTTTGTCTCATGCCTTATTGCGGAATAAAGCAACATATTTGAGTCGGTGTCGTACGTATGTTTAAGCTCACTCTTTGCGTCAGGTAAAACCGCTTTCAGTGTCTCATTGAAAACTGTGTTGAAATGAACTTCCTGTAGGAAATAAAGATCTTAGTTACAAAGTAAACAAAAATAATACACTTTCAAAAGATTCTAAAATTTTTCTTAAAGTAGCAATCAAACTTGATTCTAACCTGTGAATACGAATCAATATTGAAGTCACCCATTATGATGACCGGCTGTGCTGATGGGATGTTCTGATGATCAATCATTTCTCTCAACTCAGCTGCTTGATCCTCTCTGATATCGTCATTCGATTTTCCTTTTCCGATCTTAAGTACAATAGAACCAACAGATTGAATTTACCAGGTGCAAGTGTTGTTTAGGTTCACAATGTCCTGTACCCAAAATCAAAAGCCACAAGAAATCAACTGATACAGATCTAATAGTAGATTATGGTGCGTAATGATTAATAACATCTTTTACGCAGGCCTTTCCCTTTTTGAATTCGAAAGTTTTAAGCATTAGACTCACCCCAAAGTGAGTGTTAAATATATGATAAATTTTCTCAGCTCCTCCTGAAGTCTTGCTGATCCGTGCGTGATTTATTCCTTTAGGGACAAAGTATCCGGCCCATGTATTTTTGTTTGTACTTTGAAACTGTAGGGTTTTCTCTTCTTCTATTGGCCATCGTGACGCTGAAATTGATACAGTACGTCAAGAAATTAAATAATCTTTGCACCAATTGGCTATTTTGTCGCTCAGAATGTTGGGTTCAAATGGAAAATGTATCGAAGGCGACAAATGGTAGAACAAAAAGGTACTATATTTAAATCTCAATTACTAGTCAAAAAGATGGAAAATTTCAGAGTATTAAGAATGTTGTCAAGACTACCTATGGCAGTTCCATCATTGATAACCTCGTTTCCTGAAGCCACCGTATCAGTAAAGTATTCAAATCCATGCTGCTTTAACATTTCCTTTATTGATGATAATTCTCCCCAGCAGCCTCCCATGTGCAACTCCTGCAGAAGATACTTAGCTTTATCTGGTTTCTAGTTTTTGCAGAAATCATTGGACGCATGAAGTAAACTATTCAGAGAGCACAACTGTAAAAACAGTGCTCACTTGAAAACCGACCACATCTACATCAGGCACATTTTCAAAGATCCACCGAGGTATTCTGCATGTTCGTTCCCTTTGCCCTTCTCTTCCCAAAAATAAGGGCCTTTCATAAACATTCCAAGTCATAACCTAGAAACATTACAAAATTGTGTAAACAAAATGACATATTGCCATGATACAATCACAAACCCAAGAGGGTAAACTAACCTTCAACTGATTGGCTGGGGTAGCTTCAGGAAGTTTAGACACCGACGGATACTGACACAAGTAATCGTTCTGGTTGCCGCAACAACTTCCACCCTCTTTCCTTGTGCCATTATATTTGTAATCAAAGTACAAATCACAGAATGAACTCTCTTTTCCTTTGCAACCTGTGATAGTAAAATTAAAACTCTGAAGTATATTACCGTGTACCCATTTGGATATATTGAATCTATTTTCAGTTTAAATTTCCCTTCAAAACATGGCAGATAAGCTCAGTAGCGAGAGCGTTAGATTTTTGGTCAATGGGTCAAAATCACACGGGTTATATTGCTGGAAGGTATCTGGGAAAACACCTCGTGCCAATATTGCCATATGCAGGTCTTAGCAAATTATTCCTTACCCATATAAAAATTTGGAATGTTAAGATTTTCGTCCGACTTCGTACCTGCCAACTCACATCTGAAATAAAAGTAGACCTATCTCAGGATTATTCCGGGAATTCTTATTTGTACAGTTTCCTCAGCAAAGATATTGGTAATGTAACATGAAATACACTTGAAACCAATACTTTCCTTTCCCAGTTTATTTTCCATATTGCAAGGCATACTGCTGACACAAGAACCACGATAGCAAGTACAACACCAGCGGTCACAGCAATTCGGGTGGCATTATCCTTTGGTTTGGGAATTAGTTCAGCACTTTCCTTTGTTTCCGACATAATTTATCCATCAAATAGTGAAGGATTTTTTTCAAGATTGATTGACTAGTTCAACAATGTTTAGAACTTAAACTATTGCATATTTGTACAGATACTTCGAATACTTTTCTGTCAGACTGTGAATATGAGCTTTGGTCACAATCAATAAATATACATTCAACAGCTGTTCATATTAGTTGAATTTATTCAGAAATTGTACAGGTCATGTCGCATGGTGATTGCACTGAATTGGTGAAAACAATTGTATTAAAGGTTTAATTTTGGTGCTGTAATCGCAGTGTTAATATGCAAATAACAAACAAACAAAAGCGTTATAAATGGCCTTTTCACTTTATTTTCTAGGTACATATTCAAAGTAAAATATAACCCTTTTGAGTTTTAATCGAAAAATCAGACGGATGACGGCGGAAGAAAAAGATTCTCTAGACTCTATCAATTTTCAAATTTAAATTGTGTGACGTAAACTCTAAAACTAATTACGATGATACAGTATTGAAAGCGTAACTTCATAAATTATGTAAATCGTGAATTCCATGTCAGCTGTTTCAAGTTTTCAATTAATAATCCTCTATTCACAACCCAGTGCCCGAAAAGGATTTGTCAGACGTAAATGGTTTAATATTCAATCAATACTTTTCACGACTTTTGCGATTAATCGTCCTGTGACTAATAACTAATTTCATTTGAACATTTTATAACAAGAAAATATCTGACAAAAATCTTTAGTTTTTAGCAACGTTGCAAGATATTCTGCTTAAAATTTTCTTGTTATTTCATAACTAACGAAGGTATCAGATAGAGACCAGAAGATGAAAGTTGCATCAACCAACAAAAGTAAAATCAATTTACCAAATTTTTTACAACAAAATAGAGCAATGAGACATTTTGAAAATTAAATTAAATTTTGAGAATTGAGAATATTTATTACTGGCTGTCCACGCATTAAAGATTGAACTGATACTAAATAAATGCGATCTGGCAGATGTTGACATATTTCAGTTTTCAACAATCTAGAAGGAGATGGGAATTTTCACAATATCGTATGTCCCCAGGAAACTCCTGTTGGACATGGGACTACTCGAGGTTTTCACAAACTCTCCGCAATACAAGAATGTCAATATTACCATTTGTGTTTTAGCTGTACCATTTGAAATTTACTGGGCCACCAAAGTATCCAACCTTGAAATGTAATCCTCTTGTGCCCAGTGATGTCTAATTTTGCATTTATTATTACAATATGATTAGCATAAAGAAGGAATCTGCAAATGTATGGGAACACACAAATGGCAATATTTCCACTAATGCCAATGTTGTTCATTTGTGAAAACCTCGACTGTAATAATTGATCACAGACAGTTAATTGTTAGTATTTGTGTGACAGCAAAATGTACGAAATAGTGGTAATGGTGAAGAAAATCTTTCGTGGCAATATGCTTCCTGAAGTTCGATGCAAGAAGAAAACGTATTTCTGTTTGTCTAATAAGACTTCATGCTAAATTTCGACTTATTCGAGGTTGTCGTTTACAACACAAATCTGGCATTTCTGACATTTCTGTACAAAATTGACATTGAGGGATTTTTACAAAAGATTCAGGAAAAAATAAAGTTACCTCCAATGGGATTGGAACTCACAACACTAACCATCACTGCTAGAAATCAGATGCTTATTCAACTCTGCCACCCAGGCATGTGTTGAATAGAAGATCCTTAAGCTCAGCTTTGTTTCATCCTTCATTTCATTTTTTGGACTTGGGTAATTTCTATATTCAATAGACCCTTTATAAGAGTCTGGCAATCCGAGATGGGCAAGGCATGACAGATTGGCAGAGTTGGATGAGCATTGGCTTCCTAAAACAGTGATGGTTAGTGTTGTGAGATCAATGCCCACTGGGGCAACTTTGTTTTTTGCTGAAATATTGTAAACCGACCCCCCCCCATGATGTCAATATTGTACAGAAATGTCAGATTTGTGTTGAAAACGAAAACCTCGATTTACTAAAATCGCATACTGTGCAACCTGTTTTTATTTCATGAACACTTTCTGAATTGATCTCATCCATCCATCCATCTTTAACACTAAAAATCCTATTGTCTGTCTGTCTGTTTGTTTGTGTTTGTATGCCATCAACGAAACGACAGGCTTCGAAATTACACCTCAACGTATGATGCTTGGGGCGAGCTGGTCACATTACAAAGATGTTATTTTAAACAAAACACGTAATTCAACTTGGAAAATGATCGCGTGCCTTTCTTCAAGCAACGCATTCGGTCAACTTGTAATGACAATTGATTTCTTTAACTTTTAAATTCGGTTGTCCCTTTGATGCTTTTTAAGGAATAAATGTGTCGTGAAGAAGAATCAATATTCAGTAGTGACAGTCTCAAGGGGAAAAACAAATGTTTTTAAAACATTTGTCATCTAAAGTACAGCAATAGGTGCTTACTTATCTCATTGAAATTAGATCGTTTCCGCTTTGTTTTCAGCTAACAGTCGTGATGAATTCGGTTTAAAACGATATTTGTAATGGGATTGTTTACTTAACTCTGAGGGGATTCCTGAGGAATCGATCTTAAACCACAGAATTTACCTTTATGTGCATCTTGCTTATGTACTGATACTACTTTTTAGGTTATCCAGGATAATCTACTGAACCAATGAAAGTCAACGAAAGAATTAAACGTAGTGAAGAGCTTCTCTTGTGGGATAACGATGCGATCTTTTTACAATAATGTAAGGTGCGCGTTCTGTGTACCTCTTTACGATAGTAACGAGTAACTATTAGGTAAGCGTAAGTGCGTTTATTCTACTCTAGCCTTATTAGCGATGCACTCTATATATATGGGTACCTACTGGGCTGCTATTGGCTGGTGTAGTCCGGATCTAGGGTATGGGTGGAGCCCTCCCTGTGCATGCTTAAGCACATGTCGTACCCTGCAATAAGGTAAGACAGAAAGATATTATGTAATGCATATGTCATAGCCTTACCAACTTTAGCATACATGTACGGGTAGAATTGACGTAAATTATGGGGTAAGTGGGCGGGGCGAGTGGGTCCGTGAGGTGAGTCTGTAAGGATCTCACATGGCCACCTGTTCCCAGGGGATATTTCTAAAAATAACTCCTCCCTCCTGCATTGCATCACAGACTGCTCAGGCCATGACCAACCAGGATGGAGATATCTGGGGCAACATTATGATGTCACTTAAATGTTCTCACTGTTCAATCCCTTGGCAGCATGTTAACCAATGATCATCTGAGAAAGGCACTTTTGCACGTGGGGATAATGACATCATATTCCTAGATGGATCCTATAAAAGGGATCTGGATCCTACCAGATGGGGAGATAATTTTTGACCAGAGTATAGAGAAGGCTGTCCATAGCTTATCAGGAGTTGATACTGCTTAGGAAATCTACAAGCACTCTTGTGAACACATCCATTGTATTCAATAACATTGCTGTTGGGTAATTCATTCTTTTATAATAGTTTGTGTGATGGGAATGGGTCCAACATGGATATTATTTAGTTTCTCATAAAGGTGACTGTAAACACCATTGTGCATCCATCCATCTGTTGGGACTTATCCTGATATTTAGCCTTTCATTCACAAACCTGAGGTAGCATGTTTGTATTATCACACTTTGCTTGCATGAAAAAGAAAATGGATTTTGGCTATCCCAAAATTACTCGCTACGGTCCACCTTTAAACATAACACAAGCGGAAAGCTCTCAGTCTGAATAATGTTGTTTCGGTGGTGCCCATCTATCGTGAAAAAATATTTTTAATTTATTTTAATTCTTGGGCTGAACTCCGTGTCTAGTTTTTTGCAATTGAGACGTACCATCCTGATTTAAGGCAAATTGTACATCTGTCAAGGTTGATGCATGTTGTCCTTTGGAATTGCCTTAAAATCACTTTCCGTCCTTAAATTCCCACATGAGTATCACCTGAAACTTGTAACATGCTGGTAATCTGAATGTTTAATGCCCAAACCATGTTTCATCGTCAATAGGCAGTACAAAGGGCCAGTATAAAAATCGTATTTCACTGGTCAGTAGTCATTATTAACCATTTTCTACTTTCAAGGTTTTACGGAATAAAATGGAATTCTGTCGTAGAGGAGTGCATCTTACAGTCCATCAGAATATATGCCTGATAGAAAGTGAAATATACCTTTTTTCAACCTGTAATGAGGCAGACACGCTAGTCCTTTGTTGTTACAGAAAGACATACTTTAATATTTCAAAAAGTACAGTCTTGTCTTGCCCAAGCCTTAGATCAGCAGAAAACCTTGGTGTTTAGATAGTTTCCGTTATTTTCCTTCACTGTTGTTCTCAATTATTCATGGCTCAGAAACCCAATCCTTCGCAATAAACCCAATGCAGCTATTTGTAAGGCACATTTATGTATTGAATACTCAATGCAAAGTGACAAGCGCATCGAAACATTTCACCTAAGTGCATGGGCCACACTACTTTCGGTTTTGCACAGTTGCGGGATTACTTTTGAGAATTTACACATTTTTCACTTTTCATGTACACAAAAGTCCAGGCTTGAAGACTATTGCGGTGACTTACCTTGTAATAATATTTTGGATTCTTTTCTCATATTCCCTTTTCTTGTATAAATGCCAGACTAATTATAGGGCCGATGCCTTTGTAGAACGGTGCATGTTGTGTGTCAAACTCCTTATCATTAAATTAGATCTATCATCAAAGATACTAAAAATTGAAATCTGTATCTGCGTGTGTGTCACCCTGTTGGTAGAGCATCCAATTCTGACTGTTTTCGATGGTGTCAATCATTTCTGACTGGGTTTTACAATGGTGGTCTATGAGAAATTAACATTTGGAATGATTTTGCAAAATTGAGGCCATTTCTCTGCAAAAATGATATTGTAGAAAAATACTTCACAAAGGGGAGATCCAAACTGCATCTTAGTTTTTACACTACATCTGAGAATGGCTTAGATATTCACAGATTTCCCAATAGGAAGTAAACAAAGAGGTTGAAAATGGCAAAAAAATCATGCTATTTGTTTACTTCCTGTTGTAAAATCTGTGAATATCTAAGCCATCCTCAGATGTAGTGCAAACACTAAGATGTAGTTTGGATCTCTCCTTTGTGAAGTATTTTTCCACAATATCATTTTGTAGAGAAATGGCCTCAATTTTGGATGAATGCTCTATCTACAGGGTGTGTGTATGTCTGTGCATGGATGCTAATACAGCGTTTTTATATTTCAGATTGAGATTGAGACTGAGATTCGGTTTCTGTAGTGCATAGGAGTATCTGCATCATAGTTCTACAAACTGATAATCCTATCTGTATCATAGACAGGATTATCTCTCTATAGAATGTGTGACACCGAAACAATATCTATAATATTTATGTTTTGACTGGATTAGATTTTGTTTTGACTGGATTAGACTTCTACAGTTCCAATAGGATTATTGGCACTTTAGAACAGTTAAAAAAATCTGAATCTGAAACATAAAAACGCTGTATTCCGTGCATGAGTGTGTCCTGAACAAAAGGGAAGATTTCCAGTTTGCCTCAAAACATATAGCCAGCCAAACAGTGTTGATGTGTTGATCTCCAGCCACAAGCAGACACATGTATATGGTATGTAAATATTTAAAGCTTTAATGAACATATTTCTTTGAATGTTTATGGCCTAGCAGATCTTGTGAAACATCATGTCTGGGCATATTGAACTGTAGAAGAGATTCTGGCTGCCATACGCTGTGAGCTGGCTAGTTTACTCTGTTTGGTAATCTTCTTATGAACAACTTAGATTTCAGATTGCATGGATTGGTTTACCATCCCTCCGTCCACAAAATAAAGAATTCTCATAGACAACTTGGACTTCTGATTTTAATAGGATGGTTCATGCATATTAATGTCTAACAGTATATGAGGCCATAAGCCACTGTGAGCACTTACTTGTTAGCTAGACAACTATGCCACACCATCAACTGCCCCATAGTAACCATCACCATCTCTTATCATTGTGCGATAATCCCCAAGTGACAATGCGAAGGCGTCCTGAACCCCAGTCCTCGGGTGCCTCATCTATGATGAATCTGAACTACATTCCCCCAAGTGCCATTGTTAATAAGTTTGCACGATGAATAAGGTTAACTCATGGATGTAAGATATTTGAAAAATCTACATGTATTGGGTTTAGCATTGCAACATGTTAGTTCACAAAGACCATTGCTAGATGTCCATGGTCCAAAGGGGCATAATGGGAGCAGATTCTATGATTCTTTAAAATCCTCTCTCACAAATATTTTTTGATCAGGTTCAAGGATTCAAAAGGGGGTTTGAAACTTATTGAGATGATAAATTGCAGAATTAGGCTTTAATCTTCAAGTAAATTAGGATAACAGCTTAATAGTACAATAAATACAAGTACCAAGAACAATTCTTTAATAAAATCAAATACACAAATACTTGGTGAAAGGCAATGAGACTTAAATACAGAATTGAATGCATGGATGTTAAATTACCACTACCAGGTCTTAAATTAATGCTGGGTATCTAATAGACCCTGATCAGTACCAAGTACTACAAGTACTGAATATGACAAAATTGAAGTAAAGATGCTATAAATATTGATATGTTAACATATTTTGTGTAAATGATTCCAGAGGAGATTTGAGACTACTCATTGGTCGAAGATGCAGGTCTGGGTAATCTTCAAGTGCTCTTTACGAGACTGTTCGATTGTTCACCATAAACTAGCGAAGAGTTGTTTTATGTTTTAGATTGCATGATGGGGGTGTCCTTCCACGTTTTAATTCTTATTTTACAGCAGAAGCTGCTATTCATTTCATTGCACTAATTGACCACTATCCTGTGTTATGCTGAATCCTGACTCAACAAAAACATCGTTTCTATGCTTGAACTGGCAAATTTAGTTCGTGCATCACAAAAACAATGATAGTTCCCATCAAAGATATAATATGACATAACACCCTGAAGGAGGTTCAAGCGATTCTGACATTTGCGACAGTTGCAAAGAATTCTGATTTGAGGCCTCAATGGTCGCCTATGAGAAAAGATATCTTGA
>JBCAUG010064502.1:0-23000 GCA_038406175.1 Haplosyllis leylae | reverse complement strand
GTACGGAATAATATAGTTTGTCGGCAAACGAACTGTGTTCCGCGGCGTGTTCTAACTATGTTTTTTTAAATTTACAAAATTTCAGGCTTAACCCTGCAAGAAATAATACAAATAACATTCCTAGGTATTCTAACAACATTACTCTACTATTATGTAACCTTATTACCCTTATTTTGGTTATATTTTAAGTCAATTTTGAAAAAATAAAAGCCCAAAAAATTCTAACTGTGTTTCTGAATGTCCCAAAATGGCTGCCTGGCCTCTTTCTGAGATTTGCCTGAGGTACTTGCTTTGTGTGCCAAGTTAACAGACAAGGGAAATATAGTTAGTTTGCCAACAAACTGTATTTTTTTTGTTCCCAAACTCAATCTCAAACAGGAAACTCATACTCGAACTCGTCGGTACGATATGCACATATAAGACGTGTTTCGTGAAACACGTTAAATGAACAGGGCTCACACTTACAATCCTGCAATGAAAAAGGCAAATGTAATTAGGAAGCAGATCATCTCCATGACTTTAAGCAATTCCATTTTATTCTGTCGTTGTGTAACCTCCACTGAGCACTAAAACCAGCCACCACTTGTAACAAAAAAATGTATGTCACTGAAGTGTGTCGTGTCACAGATAAATTAGTTTCCACTACAAGGCAGCTAACCGAAAGCACGTGTTTGTGTTTACCCTATGTTAAGTTTCATTGGCCAAGCACCTGGCTCCAATAGCTGGCGCTATTGTATGTAAACAAACAACTGAACTGTAAACAAGACAGACTTTCTGTAATTTCAGATATTTTTGTCTTTTGACCAAACAGGAAATCAGATAGTAAGATGCCCAATAAAATTGTTAAAATCTAGTCTACGGCAATTAACCATTCATGTTGTGCTTCAAGGAAATTGCTCGAGACAAAAGTTTCTTCACAAGCTGCGAGAATAGACTGGTTGCCATGGCGAATAAAGCTGAACTGTCAAGGATGATTGTTGAATAGTTTGGAAAGCAAAATTTACTGCCCTTGCAGAGACAGACTATGGGTTCAGGTGCTAGTAACAACGTGAAGCCGACAGAAGAACGTAAAGCATCTTCCAATTCAAATAATGGGTGAGTGTTCTCTGTTGACATCATGGGATGTAATCTAGAATCTAGATCTAGATTCTAGATCTAAATAGACGCTAATCAGATCTATTTCCACGCTGTAAGTGGCTCCTTCTTGCCCGGATTGTTTTATTTTTAATTGGCGCCTCAACATTCTGGGAGATGCCATGGGAAGCCAAGATTCACCAGATGGTGCTGATCTTCAAGGTAACGGAACCACCGTCTTTCTCCGTGTAGATGATCTCTTGCTAGTTTAAGCATTCTCCATTTAGATTGTTTTCTTTCAGGGGACCTGTTGTTGTCTGTAGTCCGGCAAGGATAAACTCGAAGGTTGCTGATATGACTAAGGTTAGATCTAATACTTTGCTTTACACAGTGACTGCATTTAACCTTAACAAATTCATATTTAACCATCTTTCCTGGGGTATATCTCCTTTTGGGAGATACTGTGGTCCTGAAAGGATCGAGTTTTGATGGGTTTGGCGGACAGTCTGGTGGTCGTGTTGGCTTATCTAAATCCTCCTTCTCCTTCATGACCTTTTTCATGATGAATAAAACAATTTAACATTTGAAACTTTTTCATATAAAAAACACTTTGAATCAATAGGATGACACACCACAAGAATTAGATAGACCAGAGGCAAAGAAAGAAGAACAGCGAGCGTACAAGGTTGAAATAGCTGACCTGGAAAAACAGGTAAATACTTGATTTCTTCGACGCGGCTTTTTTTAATCAATTATTTTTTATTACTGCTCGTAAATATGAATCATTGGATTAAATAATGTAATTGGATTGATAATATGAAGTGAGAAGTGGATATTTTGGGGTTAAGTTTGTGTTTGTGTTTGAGGTAGCGTTTGAGTTACGCGCATGTGACGAATGACAAATCATCACTTTTCACTCGTCAGAAAAGTGACAATTTAGCCATCATCACTATTGACATTTTTGGTGCCAAAAGTGTCGATAATGATGATGGCTAAATCGTCATTGTTGTCTTTGGTAAAAGTGATGATTTGTCATTCGTCACATTCGTGTAACTCAAATGCTACCTCATAATGACAAATCATCACTTTTCACTTGTCAGAAAAGTGACAATTTAGCCATCATCACTATTGACATTTTATTTTTGGTGCCAAAAATGTTGATAGTGATGATGGCTAAATCATCATTGTTGTCTTTGGTAAAAGTGATGATTTGTCATTCGTCACATTCGTGTAACTCAAACGCTACCTCAAACGCAAATGCAAACTCAAGCTGAACATTCATACAGTGAGAAGTGGTGTTTTATTTGTCAATAAATCCAGAGAAATGTCCATGGAATAACTGAGACAATTATTTTTAACCTCTTACAGATGGAAGCACTGCAAAGCACAAATCTGGACTTGCAAGAACAAGTGCAAGCATTAGAAGAAAGACTTTTGGCAGTAACATCTAACATCTGGCATGTGGAAAATCAGCAGGATACTTTACAGGGCAGGGATCAAACGATAGACGAGCGAAATGAGGAGTTGAGAACCCTTCAACGCCAACTAACTGTTCTGGTACATGTTTGAAATTTAAAAAAACGCAATTTCACTTGGTCCCATTGTCAACAGTTGTTCTAATTTCATGTTTAATATTAGACATTCATAACTAGTTTAATTGTGAATGAATACAATACAGAATCTGGACTCTGTAAAGTCTGAAAATTTAGCCTGCCCATTGTTAAAGTCCCTTACTGAAATATTATATTTTTCACTTCAGAAAGGAAAATACCAAAGAAAATTAAAAGTAGTGAATGCACAATTATCAGAGACAAAGCACGAATGGTCACTGCAAGTGTTCGAATTGAAACAAGAAATATCTCAGCTCACGGAAGAAAACTCTAAGTTACGAGGTAATGATCAGTTTGCAATGCTGAACCGCTCGCCTTCCCCTTATTAGCGGCAACATAGGTGCTGGATTTGGTTGTAAAATGTGGAAAATAATTGGTGGTGGCTGCTCACGGGCGCGGCGAATTTCGAAACACAGGTCGAACCGTATTCATTAATCCACAGCAATAAAAACGCCTTTCAACCAGAGTTGACTTTGCTTATTTGTTCATCTTGCGACATTCAACAGGCGTTTTCATAGGTTGTTACCAATCGCGTTTTTTTCTATTTTGGTTTTGC
Organism: Haplosyllis leylae; assembly: GCA_038406175.1. Lineage (NCBI taxonomy): Eukaryota > Metazoa > Annelida > Polychaeta > Phyllodocida > Syllidae > Haplosyllis > Haplosyllis leylae. The sequence continues at coordinate 19,760 of JBCAUG010064502.1, read as the reverse complement.
ATTCGTAATGAATTGACTTTTATGAATTGAGCAAATAGGAAAGTTTTCTGACCATGGACAGACAGTTCAGTCAACTATTAATTTTGCTTTGACCAACCACACATGATTGTGTTGACTATGAAATTGGTTGCTGCCATAAACAGATAGTTGTCTTGAGTATTTGGATTGGTTCTGTCAAACTTTACCTTCCAACTAAATCAACGGGATTGAAAGTAAAAAAAGACATTTAAAACCTGAAATAAGGACCCAGGTCTCTTTTCAAGGTTTGCAGTTTAATTGTCTAAACTGTCCCGTCCCATAAGTGGTTTGGTTGAAGGTCTAGGAATTGGCTACTTGAGCGGACGATAAAAAATCAGCACAGCATGTAACCAAATTCAAGGAGGGCAGCTTTGAGTTTAAATAGATGTAAAAATATTGACACTAATTGTTGCTCCATACTATTCTTCAAGGCTTAAAAACTCTTAATTTGGATTACTTTTCTTAATTTTTGTATGTAAATTTTTTTTTTAAATGGACATGGAATTATGTTAACTTTAACATTACATTTCAGAGAATGGTGAAGGCAAGGTTGTTCCTGATGCATGCTCCAGTGTCAGCGATGGACGTAGAAGTGCCTTGGAGGAGTCATGCGACAGCAGAATGAAAATTATTTTGGAACTATCAAACAAAGTTTCCGATCAAGATGCAAAAATAATTGCACTTGAAAACAAACTTAGGGAACAAAATAAGCTATTGGAGACTGAACGAAGGACAAATTCTGCTAGTGCCAAAAGAGGAAAAAAATCTGCAAAAACTGCGGAGCTTGAATACAATATGCCGAACACTGCTAACGAAGGTAGTGAAGATACTACTGAAATTAACGAACTTAAATCCATAGCTGAAGAAATGAAAAAAATGCGCAAGGCGAAGAAGAAAGTCGTAAAATCTGGTGTAATGGAGTTGGGTGACTACAGGGAAGCATCTGGTAGAAGTCGAGATTCAGGGATTTCGTCTGCTGACATTACTGCTGACAAAAGGCTTAATTCTGGTAAGACAAAGCTCGATCGGGTGCAGTCTGCTACAAGTATTATCTCATACTTTTCTGACGATCTCAACGAGGAAGAAATTACTTCTTCAAACAAGACATTCAATGGTAGAAACATCAGGACGCATTTCGTAGACGATCAGGACTCGTGGGATGACAGTGATGCTGAAGAGAAAACTGGTGTTCATCGTAAGATTGAGTTGAGACAAATTTCAGCTCTAAAGCACAAAAGGAAAACAAAGAAAAGTGATTTTGAATACATTGATAATTTATTAACTGATACTGAAAGGAGTCACCGTTTTCAAGGAAGCCTTCTGAATTAATCTTTTATTTCAGTTGTATCCGTGCAATAATCAGTATTCTTTGCTATTGGTGCTGAGAAAATTTATGCTGAATAAAATCAAAGTATTCATGTTATTAGTTTCAGAAACTCTTTTTGAAGACACGATATATATATCTTTAAAAAAATTCTGGAATGAATTAAAATGCCGTAAATTCAGCTGAAACTGGACCGACAGTAATTTTCAAATTAATAATATTTAAATTTCAAACCGAGTGGATCAAATATTTGACATTTGTCTTCAACAAAGGCATTTTGCTCATCCGAGAAATATTGAAACCAATCGCCAATTTCACCTTTTCTCATAAATGGCGACTTTTCAGCTTTGAAATTTGGTAAAGTGGAAAGATTGAACTTTTCGTTCTGTTGCATATTTTTGAAAGTAGTGAGCTTCACAATTTCATCTACTGTCTTATCAGTGAGTTCTTTGTTCAAGAATTTTGCAATGTGAAGTACGTTCTCTCTTAAATTCTTCTTCATGTCTTCGTAGAAAAGAACCAATGAATTTGGTCGGTGTCTATTGAACTCGTACCAATGAGCAGTATGTTCAAACAAGTCGCCATAAACAATGTCATTGCTTTTTACCATTTCAAAGAAATCATCCCAAGATCCATTGAAACATCCCACACCCTTGCTCATTCTGTAGTGATGGTAATAGGACACGAGCAAATCCTTAGGATTTCGGATCACCTGAACAACTTTAACATTCGGATTATGCTCCAGTTGTGCTTTGAAATATCTGAGTGGAAGATGACTTTTTATCAGTCTGGGTGAAAGTTGCTTTTTTATCTTCTCAGTACCGTATTCGCCATCAGGGTATCGAAATTCTATGAATATGGAATCGTGAAGTCCCATGGCAGGAATGTCTTCGTTGTTTTCTATTTTCGACGCGTTCTCCATCAAGTGTAGGATGGTTAGAAACCAGACTTGGCCTGTAAAGAATAAATTCAATGAAACGATATAGTTACATGACTTACACTGCCCGGCATGATTCTGATGTGAATTTCACATGTAGTGAAAAAAACTAATTCATATAATTCGATTGTGAGGTCCTCATCGACGGATTTGCACATAAACAACAGGAATAAGAATTGTTTCAGACTAACCTGCCTTTGGATACGTAACACTGAGCAAATCCCCAGACTCAAATTCAAAACCTTTGACCTCTTTCAGTCCATCTGCAGTTATTACTTTTGAATGAACACACAATCCATCGATTTTAGTGAATGACACGTGAAATTCAAACTTAGAAGCAGCCATATTCCCTATTATCATGATAAGCGTAGCAACTAAAAATCATCCAGCATCATGGATGATTCAATGCAGATAAAATCTTACACCTATCCATTTTATCTGATAAGACACTTCAAATTGGCCAAGAATATGAAATACATACACGGGTAACTTAGAGGACAAGTGCCAGGTGATATGAGAACAGCACCTGAAGAATGTTGGTTGCAATTAATAATTATGTTGAATTAAGACTCAAAACAAAACCACATCCATTCCAGTTTCCAGCAAGCATCCGGCAAAACGAGATATAAGTTGAATCTAATGTGATCGACATTTTTTTCACTATTTATTCCATTTTAAGTTAAATGAGAAAACCCATATAATGTCTTTCCAATCAGTGAATAGCTGGCACCAAAATCAATGATCTTGAAAATGATTGCAATTAGTGTAATTAGAGTTTTCCCTAAATGACTTTCGTCATTTCCGTTGACCTTTTGTATGGTAAGTCAACATCTTACCACTCAACCACCAAGTGACAGACAGACATTGAAAGGATCTTTGAAATAATCCTAATTCATGGACTGATTTTATTACATTCACCAAATTCAAAAGAAGTTTCATTCTATTTAGGGAAAACTCCAGGTCTAATTGGCAGTTTGGTTAAAAAAGATCAGATGTGGAACCCAATAGTGATAATGATGTTAGTAAGGCATATTGAAATGTATTTTTAATTCAGATTGTTTGTATGGTACTGAGTGAAAAGTCCCATATTTGAGTTTTTTCCACAATTACTTCATCTAATTCAATGAATCCATCTAAAACAATCTATAGCGATATGTCTGTATCGAGAAGACATTTTCACAATGACAGCACCATAAAACGGGTATTGACTTCAAGGTTTGCAGTAACGTGCATTTCACAGTTACTTCACAATAAAAATGGAGGATTTTAAAACGACCTTACCATAAAATGCTACAAGGCATGGTCAAATGTAAATTTGTAGATTACCAAACTTCTGGAAAAGGTCATGGCTACATAGCTAGGAAACAGTAACCTGGTTTAATTACATTCGGTTGAATTCGTCAAATTAGACAGATTAATTGTCAAAAACCTCGAATACTCGAGTACCTTCTTTAAAATGAAAGTTGCCGGAAATGGAAACATCCAAAACATTGAACATTTTGGGAAATTGTCCAAAACATCCCAAAATCCTAATTCTACATAAAGGGGGGGGGATAGGGATGCTACCTTGCAATTTTACAAGTTACTGGGAGGAGGCCAAAAGCCATTTATGTTCTCTCCTAATTCAGTTCAACTTTTGAACTGGTCCTCTCCATGTCAAAAGTCAACCGTAGTGTAAACAGAGAAGACCGACTACAAATACAGAACAACAATTGCTTATCTATCACAAAAGTTTTATTTTCGTTATCCATTTCAGAAATACAGTGAATTTGTCATTCGTGTCCAAGGAAGTTATGCGAGCTTATTCTGATCTTAAATCTAAGGGCAAGTAATCCTTACATTTAAAACCAATGCATAGATCTACAGTTATTTTGAATTGAAGGAATTTGGAATATAGTCGATGTGGATCTACACAAATTTCATCCTATGCCGCAAAGTTATACTTTACTTGAAGTGGCATAATGAATCTTTTTTTTACAGTATTGCCATGTACAAACATTTAGGAGATACACCACAGAAACTCAGATTACCGTGTTTGTACTACTAAGCAGTACACAAAATAACATAATTGTCACTGCGAGTACTGAAAGTTGAGACCAATACTATCGAAGTATTCTTTGGTTCTTTCTTCGATGTAGTTGTTCTGCTCTTCATTGAAATAATTCTTCCAGTCCCCGACCATACCCTTTCTCAGAAACTGTGACCTTGATTCCTCAAATCTGGTGAAACCTGATAGATTAATTTTTGGATCTTTTTTCATGTTATCAAATGTAACTTTGTGAGCTATGAGATTCAGGATTGATTCTGAAATGTTTTTGCCCAGAAATTGATTAATTTTAGCTAGATTTTCTTTCAAATTAGCTTTCATATCTTCATATACCAATATCATTGAATTCTCTCGGCCTTTGTTGAATGAGTACCATTCTGCAACTTGAGGAAATAAGTGTCCATAAATAAGTTGGTCATTCCTGATCAGTTCAAAGAAATCATCCCATGTACCCAGATACAGACCCAAACCCCTATTCATTCTGTAGAAATGATATAACGACACAAGAACATCTTTGGGATTTCTAATTATCTGAAGAACCTTAATCTCAGGATCTTGTTCTAGTTGTTTTTGCCAGTATCTGAGGGGTAGGTGAGTCTTTATAACTCTCGGAGGCGGCAGCTTTCGTATTTTGTCAACACCTAATTCTCCGTCCGTGTGATATTTCATTTCTGCAAATTTCATTGTTTCAAGATCAAATTTGTCCACTTCTTCCCCTTTTTCAATTTTGGCCGCATTATCCATCAGGTGCAAAATTGTCAGCAACCAAGTTTGACCTGAAATTATGAAAAACGACGATTCAATAAGTAGCATATACTTTTGGAACGATATATTTGGTTTATAAAGTATCAATCAGATCCATTGATACTAATTCAGGAGGTTCAGGAATTTCGGACTCTTAAAATGACAGCCGACTATATTTTACAACAGCAATACAATGGTCCATGAGAGATTATATTCAGAAACATAGATTAGTCAATAATACATTTAAGTGGGAAAACAGTACTGTGTAATTACATTTTTCTGAGAATTTTTAAAGGCCACTGAAGGACTGGTGATATCTAGAGCTTTTAATAGAAATGTCACACTTATTCGAGTTTTTCCTTATGAGATTCTATGGAATTCTATAGAATTCCATGGAATTCTATGGAATTCTATGGAATATTAAAGAATGTAACGAAACTAATATTAGTCATATTACGATATATGTTTAATGTGTCATTTATTGCCAATGAAGGGAGTTGGGGGAATGAAATATGCTAATATGTGAATGATATTTGTGGGAAATTTGAACATAAAATAATAAAGTCATGGCCTCTCATGTGTAAAATTATAATTTTCGCAATTGATGTTGATTGAAATATGTGGAGAAGGAAATGATTTGAAGTTCAAATGTTATTTCTTGAATGATTTTCTATGGAAAAAAAACGTCAGGATGCCGAAGATATGACTGTAATTTTTTCAAATTTTGTAATTATTCCTCAAAATAGTCATCACAAATGTTATCTAATCCAAAAGAAACATAACATTTTTTCTTTGCAAATATAAATGGGTCATGTTATTGTACTTGGCTAAGAAGATTTTGAAAAATTAAATTAGCTGTGGCTGACAAAATGTACCCTAACTATACTGGATACGCTATCGCATAATATTAAAAGGGAATAATATTTCCGACTGCTGAATTATAAGGAAAGTTTCTTATGGTACAGGTAATTGAAAGAAAGCAAAAATATAGACTGTACTCAGTTGTTTATTTATTTATTGATTCTTTGCAAACTGTATGTGTCACATTAACAAAGAAATAAGTGTTGGTCAGAATGACTGAAACTTCACATTTACTTGTTACTAATAAGTTTGTGGATAACTGGACCAAAGTTGATGTGAAGAAATGTTGCTCGCAACTGGCACCAATTTTTGCGATCATCTTCAGGCATTTTGGGTTCAACTTTCAGTACTGTAATATTGTTGTACTCAGTGATTATTTGATAAGCACTGCTTGCCAGAATTGGTGTTGCTCCAATAGCATCAAGATGTCGCAGTTTTGGCAAAAACCTGCACATTTGAACTATTTGGTACTCTGTGAACGATTTACAAGACTGCATGATTATTGTTTCAAGCTTGGTACACTTTACAATTTCTTTCAGGAAATAATCTACATCTATTTTACACCCTGAAATATCCAAATACTGCAGATTGATCATTTGGCCAAGTACGACAGGCTGGAATTGACCAACTAGTGGTGTCAAATCAACATTCAACTTTCCTTCTTCCTTCATGATGATGTCAGACACTGCGACCTAAAAATATGAAAAATGGAATAATTACTAAAAATAATAACTTCCTAATACAGGCAATTTGACATAATTAAAAATTACAATAACACTGAATTACATCAGAATTACATAAACAGTGTACAGTATAAATATAAGATTTAAAAGGGTCCAACCGCTAAAAGTTAATGTAACCTTTTACGACAAATACATGGACATAAAATAATTTAGACATACTGGGGGTGTGGCCCATCCATCAGGGGTACTGTTACAGGGGCAAAGGCAACAACTATTGATTAACAGTATGTATTTGCATAAACGACAACAATTACCTTCTTCAATTCATCTGTTTTCCATTTGTCATTCTCATCAATGGTGAAACTGAAAATAGTGTAAATACTAAAATAAGTAATTGGACGTAAAATTACACTGTTCGAGGAAAATCATTACATGAACGTTTCATCATTCTATTTCTTTAAACAATATTTCTCAAGAATCAAAACTGATAAACGCACATTCCAATTGATTTGGTAACAGAATGTAGTTCTAACTCCAGTCTGCAATAAATAAAACAACTGTACTTTAACTATACTTACTTCACACACGCCTGCAGAATTTCTTCTTCGCATTTGACATACTCAGATGTGCTTTCCAATTTCTTTTCATCAACAAATGTCATGAGCTCATCCTAGAAGGCAAGAAACTGACATTTAGAAATCTACAACATAGAATTGCAAGAAGAAATAAAACTGACAAAACTGAACTATTGCACGCACCTTGACCAACTTCGGAAGATCCATTGTACTGTTTATGTGGTGAATTGGTTTCGAAATAAAGAACTGAATTGGATTGAAATGCACTCTGCATTTTATAGTGTTCCTAATGAATGTCACAGCATGATTGACGACTGAATTACAATGAGTACAAATGGTATGGAAAGTAAGTCATTCTTATTTGAGAGACTTGAATTATGAGTCCGACTTAAATTAGAATTTATTTTTGTAATACATTAATAATGACACATATTTCCAAATTAATATGTACTTAGATATGCCGACAATACAGTTTCACAGTGAAGGCTTCATTTCACCTGAAATGAGAGAATGATACATTTAATGGATACATGTAAATTGTATTTATGAATAAAAAAATAATTGTTCATTTGCGCAATGAGTAAACTTTCGCACCCAAATATTTATCAGTCACTGTTTTCAATTGAATTTCAATTTAGTGGTGCATCATAATTATAATGATCATTCATTCTATGTAATTACGATGAAATTTATTCAATCCAACCACACCGATGGATTTAAAAAGTTAACTTACCATCTATTTCTGTGAGGCCTTTTTCTCCTTAATCCTCTGACTTTTGCGCACATTTCTTTCCTTCAATTTGTCTTTTATTTTGGGCTTCAAATTCAATTGTTTACCAGATACCTTATCACAATAAAAAGAACTTTCATAGTATATGGAATTCAAGACACATATAAGTAAATTGTTACATATCAGTCACACAGAAAACAAGCTTCATCAATTCTTACACTATTCTTGAGAACAATGCGAAGATTGTACTTCTTCCTTTCTCCTTTGCTTGCCTTGTCTAGGTGAAATAAATATAAACTCAAACTTTAATGTCATTTCAGTGATGAAAAATATATATTTATTAATTGCATTTTATTTACTTCTCACCTTCTTGTACAAGTTCTCCCTTATCTTTCTTACTCTCAGTTACCTTCAAGTGCTCTTTGGTACATTGCTTCTTTGGTGTTCCTGACTGTAGCAAACCTTAAGTCATATTTAAAAATGTTTAACTAAAAGAATAGAATTTCTCACTAAATTGCTTGTAAATGACTGAAACATTTCCTTATGGTATTACCAAATGATTTGGAGAGTTTTCGCTTTCAGTCCTCATTTTGCCTGAAGCATTCATCTACAAAATGTTTTAATAAGACATAATTGATTGGAAGTGGTGATGATATCTCCAACAGAAATCAATTTGTACAGTAATAAAGAGTATAAAACTCATGGGTCGAAGCATCTTTTGGCAGAAATGTGAATGTCTCATCAAAATTGATAATTCTCAGCTTAGATCTCCAGTACGTAGGATCATTTGAATTCTTTGGCTCTGATCCTTGACCAGTGAAGTTAGCTAATGTTTTTTTTTGCAGATAGTTTTCATAAACTGCACCCCATCCTGACAAATTCGTGAATGAGCCAGTGTCTATGAAATTGATGAATCCTGGTTTACTTATCTTATGATTGTTACCAAATTTATATTCATGATACTTTTTGAGGAGTCTAACAGCCTTGAACGAACTCCTAACTGCTGTTTTGCAAGCAGCATTAATTCTTTTCCTCAGTAATACCTCTGGATCAGTCTACAAAATAAATGTAACCTCAGTGACCAACTCCTCTTTAAATTTCTCAATCATTTTTGTATAGGAAAATGTGAAATGTAGTGCATTAACATTCAATGAAGAAATTGTAATTTTTACCTTTGTTGACCCTAATATTTTACTTTGCCCATTCTTAAAGTATACTTCGAAATTGATTAAATCAAAGAAAATGATTGCTTTAATCTCCTTTGCTCACCAGAATATTGTGAAATAATTCTTATTGTTACAAAATGGCAAGTTAAAGTGAATAATTTGTTTTGACACTACATTGGCGAGTAAAATTAAATGAACACATAGCATGACTTTAGTTAGTCTTGCAAATTGGAATGTGCGTCCATGCAGCATGAGGTGGATTCATATCACAACTGTTATAATTTTCTGAAATGATACCAAAAATAGACTTTATAATTGGTATTGCCGTTACTCTTATGGAAATATTACATTTATTCAGATTACAAATGAAAAGGGTAAAGAAAAGTTTTCGTGCCTTGGATCTACCAACAATACCCAATTTTGTAAACATCATAAATACTTTAATGTTATTATTATCATTTTGTAAAAAACGTAAAAAGAACCGAAGGAAACAAAGGAAGTGTCACAATGTAATTAAACTTTTAAGGGAATATAGGTAAGAATTAATGTGTGAAATGCTGATAAATATATCTTCCAATTATGTAGATATTTCTGCCAAATTAATAATTGATGATCTTTTGTAGGGTACACATTAATGGAGGTGATTTTTGGGCAAATCTTGAACAAAACTGGGATCACTTTTTCTGGTTAACAGGAGAAATTCCAAATAGTTTGAATTCAATCGTACTTCAGCTGCAGCAATTGTACAGGAGGAGATTAAGTGGATGCAAAAGTGCACTTGATTTCTGAAATCAGGTTTGAATGATATTTAATTTTTTTGCATTTTCCAAATTTTTTTGTGTAAAGCCATATGTGCAAGTCTGAAGCATTGTACAAATAAATATTTGATATCCTAGGTTCTACTGACATTTATCTGGTTACGGAAATATCCCACCCTTCAGCATTTGGCAACACACTTTTCTATACCAGTGACCAGTGTTCATAGAATTATACACCACATAATTCCTTTATTGCACACAACATTGGTACCAAAATATATAAAATGGCATGACATGAAAAAATGGAGATCCCTACAAGGATTCTTCCCTACATGGCCTCGAGTTGTAGCTATTTTGGATTGCACCCCATTCAGGATAAGCAAGCCTGCAGGTAATCTACAAAGGCTATTCTACAGGGGAGACAGGCATATTTTCTTCTTAAACTGGTTGATTGTAATTGATCTTCATGGATATATCACACTTTCTCGCCCAGGATTTTCAGGCCATCTTTCAGATAGTACTGCTTTTAACAGTGTGCGTCTACCCATTTTACCAGATGGTCTGCAGATAATGGCTGACAGAGGATTTGCAAATCAAAAGCCTCTGCTAATTCCAATTTCACAACGGGGACATCCTATCAGAGGTATCATGTTAGAGGACTTCAGATCATGTAGAAATACTATTGAACGCTGTTTTGGTACATTGAAGACATCATACACTTCTGCAGGAACTCGTAGGTTTAGACACAAATGCTGGATCTCACCACTAATTGCAAATGTCAGCGCATCATTATTTAATAGAAGGAAGTTAATGTTTACACATTTTCGTCACGAACTAAATTTAAATTAAATGTTCTACCTCTATGTGGATCCACAAATTTTGTCCGACTAGTCCTCAATAGCAAATGTACATGTAGTCAATGCTGGATAAAGTTTGTGTAGTCATCGTCTTTGCTTGACTAATTGTCCTATCATATTTAAACAGTGCGATGATGTGTATGCTTTCTTTTCAAAAATGGCAGACACTCCATCACCATTTAGCAATATTTTGAAACAAAAATTCAAACCATTTCCAATAGAATTATCCATTTATTTGAACGCTAAAACTAAAGGTAACAACCCTCAATTGTATGCCAAGAAAATTTGTGATGGTTTGAAAGAAGGTGATGTCCCAAAAGAACTTGAGAGTTTGTACAGAGAGGCAGTGTACAGTTCTGATTTGAAAGTGAAGGAACGTATTTTTAAATGAATGTATTTCTTGGGAAATAAGACCAAGTAGGTATTTTGATAATAGATAAAAATTTCTTCCAAATATGTCAGTGAATTCACGTTAATTTGGCACTGAAGTATTATTGCATCAATTAATGGTTAGCCTTCTAAATTTATGCAGGGATGAACCTGTTGTCAGAGAACTCAATATGCTACATGCTTCGGACTATGCCAACATGTCACTGACAAAATTGAAAAGTGAAATGCTTAAACAGAAACAAAAGGACAAAGAAATTCAGAAGAGTATGAGGTTCACTTTAAACTATTAAGGGGAATGTTTTATTTCTTGAGTCGACAAATTTCTTACATGTATATTAAATGCATCTCAATAATTAGGTACCAAAATTCTTCTGTAATGGATAAAAAATGTGGCTATCATTCATTGCAGATTGCAATCCATTTTGCAAGCAAAAGAAAGAAAAGGTACAGATTATTTACTTCTTTACAGCGTCAATTGTTACAGCCTGCCTATGTACTATGAGGGGAGGTAATGTTTTCAGTTTCTTCACACGGGGTGTAGGCCACATGGGCGGCTCCCCCATGTGGACATGGCTGGGGTGATACCCTCATGCCTGTTCTCACATCAGCAGGGGCTATGCCAGTGTTGCCTAAATTGTCGGCTAAGCAGTGGGCATGTCGGCACCTGGGATGCGGCCAGGATAAAAATCAACGGCTAAGACTTTGGACATGGCACACACTATGGCTCTTGCATTGACACAGGGCAGCTTGCTTTTGTTCCTAATAATTGTCTTCTTTAGCAATATGCTGATTGATTTATACATCATTTAATTATTCCTTTTCTTCCAGAAGAGTATGAGGAAGTCAGCGATGAGGAAATTGCAGATGATGGTGACAATACTAATTTCGGTTATGCTGCATCAGCGGACTTCAGTGAGACGAATTCAAATCTTCATCGCAAAAGTAAGTTCGCACATTTATATTACTCTAAGCTGTGGGTACGGTTCTTCATCTCATATGACAATCGTTGACCACATAATATTTAAAAAATTAATGTTAGGCTAGAGTAAAAAAGACATAGAATTAACAATTGAATTTTTATTGCTGTAGTAAAAGCATCTGAAAATGTAAAAGTTCCATACAAAAATGTTACGAGTATCAAAGAATATAGTTACATCAAAACATTAAAGTCAAACACAGTCAAACAAGGTTACTTCACACTGGCCACTTCAACTTGTTAAAAATGAAGAAACAAATTCAAATCCAAGTAATGTCAACTGTATGCACAGCCACATCGTAATAAGTTTAGAAAATAGCCTTCACTTTGGTCAGTGTGAAGTAACCTAAGTAACTAACTCATATGTAATTTTTGGCACCATCTATATGGGCAAGGGTTGATTCCTGCAAGTAAAATCACTTATTTTCTATCATTATCACATCATAATCGCTAAAAAGATCCTTTCCATATATGTTAAATAAATCGACTTGAAATGGGTACAATATCAGAACCAAGGTTCGTGCTGACTGTAAACAAACCACATCACTCTGTAAATTTTACGACAAATTTCGAATCCTTTTCGTTTGTACTTCTGAAAGCAATGGTCTGAATTGAAAATGTTTTAGAAGTTCTGTACAAATTCAGCACTGACATGATAATGTACTTTGACAAGATATGCAAAGAAATAATCCATTTGAATGGCCTTTAAAACTAACTCGGTTCACAAATAAAAATGTAACGAATTTCCTTTACAAGTTTCACTTACAAAACTAATGAAATGTCTTCATTTCTCCCATAACACCATGTAAACGCTAATGTGCTGTTATCTTTACCATTAATACTTTTCACAAGTAACATTATCTAATGGGCAAGCACATCTGTCACAATGGTAGATACGGCATAAGGAACATTTCGTGTTCAAAAAGTTGTCACTAACTATTAAAAAGTGTTTGCAACGTTCAAACAGTACCTCTGAAATTCAATCGAACATAATAAAATCCCTTTCAAAATACTACACTATCACATCTTCTGAGATGATGTGCACAAGTTTCTTTGTAGAAGGATCTTTAAACTTCTTGACTAGCATATCCTACATCGAATCCGTAGAAGAAATTTCTCCATGCGTGTAACAACTGAAAAAGATGTACAAATTCAGAAAATGCAAACATGAAATAATCTTTACTTACTGGCCATCAATTTGTCAATGGAGTTTTCAAACAGTTCATGAATAATTCTTTTAACATTTAACATAACATTTACTAACTAGAACAAGTAGTATTTGTCCTACTTCATAATTTAAAGAACATACCCTATTTGCTGACATAAGAAATGGTAGAACACAGCAGTGTAGAGCTATGACAAAGGTTAGTATTCTAACTTAAAGTAGGCAGTTAGTAACTATTTTTTGTGCAGTCATATGTGAAACATATGAAGTGAAATCACTGGTAACAAATCATACTACAGTCCAACTGTAACCAATCAATTATCACCAGAACTACATGACCCCAAAAATTAGAAATGTACTCATATTTCTGCATCCTTTTGGGTTTCTAATTGAATAAAAAAATTGTCTCAAAGACACAATATTAATTTTGGACAAAATGAAAAATTAACTTTTTCACTTTATTCGACAGAATTTTAATACAAGAAAAACAAAATAATTACCTGTAAACCCATGTTCAGAAGTTACCTGGCTGGTTTTGTGATCCAGTTTCGGATCCATATGGCCAGACGTTCTGCAGGGAAATATTCATCGGCGTTGTTTGGTTCGGGTCTGCAATCTGAGAACTTTGTTGCTGTTGGCCTAACGAACTTGGTGCAGTGCTCATCATTGTTGAACCACCACCAGATACATTTGGATCTTGCCGTGTCATCATTGGTGTACTTGGGGTTGGCTGACCAGATGCTGGTTGAGACTGGAATTGGTCAAATTGATGTACTTGCGTTTGAAATGCTGAAGGTGGAAGAAGTCTTGGCTGCTGAGTGACATCAGGGGTTCCAGATGGACCAGATGAAGTTGCTTGCATTGCTGGGTGATCAGGTCCAATTGGAATGTTCTGTGAAGTATCTATACGTTCTTGTGACTGCTGTGTTGGTGGCGTTTTGAAGAACGATAACATATGTTGCTCAAACATTTCTTGTTCGTATGTGTTTAGGCATTGCAATTGTCAAAGCAAAATCTTCTTCTCTTCTGTAACATCTAGTCGTGATCCGTGTTCTGGTTGTCTGTTGAGAAATGACATAAAGCAAAAATCTAACAACTTCTTATTACAGATTACTTCAAGTGGGTACATATTCGGCAAAATCAATGGAAGTTAAAAATTTTATCTTTGTATTTTTCATTCTATGTATTTATACGCATTTTCAGTGTGTAGGCCAAAAATTCTGACATAACTTCTGCCATTAAGAAAAACCTTGCATACTATCTTACCTGCCAAACAACAAGTTTATTGTAGATCCCAAAGGCCACTGTGTTGAATCATCCAAACCATACATCTGCCTCTGTGATTCGGTTAACGAAGTTTGGCTTATTTGCGACCCTAGAGAAGACCTGCTTGTGTGCACCGTATCTGAACTGCATTGACCAAGACTACCAGTTTGACTTTGCAGTGATTGAGAATCGCCTCCAGGATGATAGAACCTTGTTAACTTTGCTGGAACTGCTCGGTAAAATCCTCCACTGTTAAGTAACTTTAACAGTTCACTAATCTTCGAGTGTTTACCGTAGATATGTTCAACACCAGATCCAAAACCAGGAATGGCAACAATTATACTTTCTAAGGGGTTGTTAGGATCATTTTCATCTGGAACTTCAATGACATGTTCCATTCCACCACCACCAGTTTGCATAAGCCGTTTCATGTGGTCATATTTCTTCATCAGTTCGCTAACCATTTCAGGTGTCAAATCGGACAAATCAAGTGACCTGTAACATGCACAATATGAATGTATAAATTTTGTTTGCATACCAAAAAATGGAATATTGGCCCTACGACCCCCACAGTACAGGACTGGGTTAGCGGCCCCCCCTGCAAAATATAAATGGACTTATGGTGCAGCTGTTCTGTATTTGTGTATATAATTTAAAAGTCATTGCAACCAATTGAATTTTCATTAAAAATACCTTGGAGTACTTGCAGGTTGCTGATCACCAACTGCTCCATAGACATTTGGCGGCTGAACATTGACATCAGGTGCTGTCACATGTTGCTGTTGACCTTGTTGTTGAGAAGTCAGATCAGACTGTGTTGGTGCCCAGATGTTAGGGTCAGCTTGCCTCAAGCCCGGAACATTGAGATTTGGGTTTGGAGTTCCACCACCCGGTGCATTTTCCATCTTCGGTTTCACCTGCAAACATTTTTGAAATACATACATGTTTGTCATGATGTCATGTCAATCTGCTTTGCCATCACAATGTAAATTACCACATTTGCTTCTTTTTCCCAACATGTAATTTTCATCCAATCTGCATGTCTACAAAATAATATTATGCCAGTGTAATCCTTCTGCAACAATAGCAGGCGTCCACGATTCAATTCATTGACTGACAAAATTTAGTGCGCATTCCAAGTGCAGTTTCTGTTCACATTCATCATTATGATTTCCGATTTAAAATGACCTTTGCTATACTAATTATGCTGTTAGCAATCTCAGAACATAAATTTAAGATTAACTTACCTAATGGTTGTGCGGAATTTGGTGGAGAATGGTGAATATTGCAATTTATTCCAAATTAATGCAAACACACAAACGAAAAGCAATATGGCATCTTTGCGCACACTTAGAAACTGAAATATCTCCTACTGCTATCCATAGGAGAATTAATTTTCCCGCCTAAATAATCTCATTGTAGATGAAGGCACTGGCAAATGTGATGCATTCTCACCTGTTGGTATATCGAAGAGATCTTGCATTTCTCTTGGTAATTTATGCATTACTGGAAGCAATTGTATTTATTACTATTCATTTGGCTCGCACTGAAAACTATCCATCACTCTTTCAGGTGCAGACGAATACTTTGGTTGCAAGAAACCAAAAATTGTCAACACTTTGTTTGGTTTGTCACAGAGTTCTTTATTTCCGATGACGACTTGATTTTTCATACTTGGGTCATGGCGCATTGTTTGTTTCATTTCAACCAGTATTTTATTTTTGTAGAAGACTGCCACACTTACAGCAATTTGAGTATAGTGGATGATGGTGATGAAATGGAAAATAGGAATTATGGCATTCCTTTGGGAAAGGGTGATTACATAATGAATAATGTAGATGAAGATTGCAAGCCATCCAAAAGTGGCAAGTATGTGCTTTGTATGGAATGGTTATTTTTCTTTTGTGTCATGTTGCAGACATAATTAGAGTATTGTTTTAAAACTACCAATTTTTCATTTGTAGGGTAGACATTTCAAAGGAAATAGTTGCGAAGCAGTTGTTTGCGGGCAACACATTTGGAAACAAACCACCAGCAAAAGTGTATTCAAAAGGCAAAAACTGTAAAGGAACTTCAACATCCATTAGTAAAGATTGCAACAATTTAAAGTACGATCCTCATGAAATGTAAATATTACTAATGAAGTTTTCATTAAGTCATTTGATAAGATGATAATTTTAGAAATATTTATATTATTTAATATGTAATTATTCTAGTTACAATTTGGTGCTAAACGCATAATTTCTAATTTCATTTCATTGTAGGTTTGACAAAATAGTTGAAAAGGACCGCAAGAAGTAGGTATTCATGATTCATTACAACATCTTGTATATTGTAATGAGTGATATCTTTTCCAATGAATTATATTCATATATTTATTATATTTAGGGTCAAAGATATGATTGTTGCTGCTGACAAAGAAGAATCTGGTGTAGAAGATTTTATTGCTTCATATGATGAGTCGGCAAAGAGGTAAATGCAGAATTGCAATAATGTATTTGTTACCGAAATTATTCCTATCTTAGGGAAAAAATATGCACAGAAAGAATGCAATGTAATTTAATTACACAACATCAAGATTTCATTCTCCTCAGTTTGTGATTAATTTTTTAGACATAATTGTTTTCTTTGGTGCCTCAACTGTTTATTTTCTTGCAGGAAAATAAAACAGGATGACCTTGAGTACAAGGAAACTTTGCAGACTGTAAAGAAGTTAGCTAAGTATGGGATGTCAGCTATGGTCAATCATAATGCTCTTGTCCTGGCTAAATTTGATGAAGATCATTATGATATGGCTAAATATAGAAAGAAAGCTTTAGCCCAGATGGAAGAAGTCGAGGATGACAGTTATAAAGATGTTGATTTGGAGCGACCATGGGGCAAGGGACCCAGACTGACAACTTCCAAAGAAGAATTTCAAAGGTTACAAGCCAGTAGTTTCCGTACTTCTGTCCATGACAAATTGTAAATACAGAAGCAGCACATACAATTATCCTTGCAAATTAATGTCTGTCCACTGATTTATCTGTAAGAAAAATAACATTTCTTTCCTGCAAAATCTCATTTCAGATTCGGCAAATGATCACCTGTATCCTAATCAGATGGCTTGTCCACACATTGAAGATATGTAGGTGGATGTGACATTAGAAGACAAATAAGGAAATATGAATTTATTCTTGTGATGTTTGTTAATGATTCTTTTCTGTACAGGGAATAAGAAGCTTAATTCAGATGTAATATTTAAGTTAAACTTAAAATTTTCAACTGTATTTTTGTTTGTCGCCAAATATGTAAATATGCAGCAGCTTCTTGTAAGAATAAATTGTTAAAAAATAATAATTTTCAATTTACTTACCTTGTAATAAAGTACGAATTTATTATTCCATTGCCTTGAAATAAATTATGATGGATAACATGTGGCATCATATTGCATAAAGCTGTAAAATAACAGTTGAAGACAAATTTCGTTTCAACACAACTTACTACATTAATTGTGACACTTGAAGGTAAAGAAGTCTCTGTCTTAGAAATTTAATGGTAACAATTTAAGCCATATTGCCAGTATTAGCATGTTAAAATAACTGGAAATGAACAAACATTGTATGAAATTGTTTATTGAAAAGAATCACTAGAATTAGAATGAAACTAATTTCACATTACAATATGTCAATGCCTTTAATATATCAATTTAGTATTGAATATTAGACAAAATGTAAAAACCGTATGCAATAAAAGAGATGCTTTTTCCTCAAACCCAACAAAGCAATTACATTTCAAGAATCTCAGCTACATTTTTCGCAAAGTCACACACAACCCAAATCTACACAATCCCCAATAAGTAAATTGAGAAAGAATAGTACTCTTACCCATAAATTTAATTTTTAATCTAATTCCCCACCAATCCATTTGCGCACCCTCTAGTAACCAAATATCGAATTTATACTGAAATTAGTACTATTTATTATTCTATAGAATTCTATGGAATTCTGTAGAATTCCATGGAATTTCATAAGGAAAAACTCGATTATCACAAAATCTCTGAATATCACAGCTATCCTTCAGTATGAACTTGAAAATTTCAAATGTATCTCACATAAAATTAATTACAAAAGTAAAATGTTCTGAACAAATTTATTGGTTTTTTATTTATGTTTGTAAATAAATATTTTCATAGATGACCGTTGGGAGAATGAATCAGAAACCTGTCACATTCTTGAAAAGTCCAATATTCCTGAACTTCTTGGAGAATGTAACTACATTCCAATTAGATGAATATATTTTTATGTTGGCCAGTTGCTGATTGACTGGAATTTTATTCCTTGGAACTATGAATCCTAAGAAATTTGGAACTACTTGTTCAGCCAATATACACTGAGAATTTAACTTATCGAATGACTTTCACCAATGACTTGCTGCGTAACAGCATTAGCCCAACACAAAGCTGAGAGGCTAATAAAAACAACTGACCAAAAACAGCTATTTTACTAAGAAGGCGACTCCAGTCATCATTGTCATTGTCAACTGACAAGTTCGTGTTGATGAATTTGATGAAGACGATTTTTTTCCAAAAAACGAATCTTGTATAATCAGCTCTGCATTAGATATTTGAAATGTGTGGCAATCTGGACTTACCCGACTTAGAATAACAGGTTGTGAGAACATCTAGAGAATCAGGCTGGAACTGCTTTACGGCCTCAAGTGATTCTGGACTAATTGCCTGGCTAACTATCATGCCATCGAATTTTTGGTACTTCACTGGAAGTTCGAACATTTCCTTAGACAGTGCCATATGGACGGCTTCTGCAAGCTGCAAATGGAATGTTATTTTCCCTTGAAATATATTGTGTCTGTTCACATAAATACAGACATAGACTATTCACGCAAAAGTAAAGGGTCAAGTACCTCAGTGATAAAATTGGTGTGCACTTATCATTAAAGAGCCAACAAAAACTAGGCCTATTGGAGCAAGTTTTGTTGTATCATCTGGCGCGTCATGCAGCGTGCGATTTTGATTTGTCATCTGACCAAATACATATTTTGGCGTCCTGCTAATAACACGTGATAAAACAGTGGGATAATAAAATAGGTTAAATTACCTAACCTACTCAGGTTCAAACATTGCGCACACATGACTTGCCAGTTTTTTTCTTTGATGAAATTTGTGAAATTGGAAAAAACAAGAAAGTCCTCCTGCGTGAACGCAAGAGGCATACCGACCGCGGCGTAGCAAGTCCCGGGGGGGAGGGTACTCAGTCCCAGCTGG